>BROG01000132.1:820000-1065000 GCA_030159075.1 Atrina japonica | reverse complement strand
GCATGTGTAACCGGTCGACGGGGGATACCTACTCCTCCATGGCACCTGCTCCCACCTCTTGGTTTCCAGAGGTCCGTATTTGTCAATTTTTACCAGATTTGTAATTATATCCTGGGCATTCTAAAATTTATACTTTGGTATCTGAGACTATTTATATTTCGGATAAATGTAGGCAGCCAGATTTTTATTTTAATAAAACCCGGTTATAATGTACCCGATGTGACCATCTGCCTTCCGCAAGTAAACTGGCAAACTTAGAAAAAAATTAGCTAAGATTCCAGTAGGAGTCGAACCTCCGCTGACAGGAAATGAGAGACGTCATAGTTTTAAGTGTGATTATTGTTGTAAGAATATCATTTAGTTTATTTTCGTAATAAATATCTTCGTATTTTACAAATTACTTGAAAGGTTAGACAAAAAATTACTCAGTTCAATATCATTAGACCAAGTTTCAGTGGCATTTTGAATTTTATTGATATAGCTGATGTTAGTAACAAGGCACTATTGAATGCAATAAATGATATTATGCAGTCATCATGTATCTTTAATTATGAAAATCTGCGAAAGGACACCTGTAGATGGTATAGAGAGGCATTAACGCATGTCTGATTCTGAAAGGTATTTGGACTTTTACATGTATGTTTTTTATGAATGTACGAATGAACAGTTTTAAATAAAATGAGAATAGATTGTTAAATACAGGTTATATCTGGACGAGGGTTAAGATAAAAGATACTGCTGAGACTTGTCTATCCAGTGTCATTTAATTGACCCGATGAAAAAAAAACAAGCTGTATTTTAAGACACTAACCATCTATTCGGTTTATCCTGTAACCTAATATTGCTCCTGAATTCTTTTATATCGCAAATTCAATGTATTGAAAACAATTAGGCGCGGCCACTTTGTCCAGGAATATTTTACAAAATATGCATAAAAGATTCTATACTATATCTGACGTCGTTACAATCATCAATTACGTCACAAGACAAGTAAAACAAAACCACATGTTTGATACCCGTCACTGACCATAGATATACGAAATTTCCGGGTTAATTGCAGGATAAAGAAATTTTTTATGCATGTGTAATCATACAGTTACAATACAGAGTTCAATACGCCCGTGCAATACGTAATGGTCGTATGGCACTGTAGTTGGATACGGAAATTTCGCCGGAGCTACTTTTCGAAATGGGACTCATGTCATCCAAATTATTTGATGTCGTCGTTAAAAGCGGAATGAATTTTAAATTTGTTACATATATAGATAAATAGGATCGCTTGATCGTTGAAGCTGATCCGCTAAAACGATCGCTTGCAGTCTGATGATACGCATAGAAACATATGTGTAGTTTTGCTATTTATTATACGACTCGTGGATTTTCCGATGGTGATTGGTTGTAACTATGGCAATTTGTTTTGATAAATAAGAATATTAATAGTAGAAGTCCAACTTTCATTCATTCGACATGCAGAGGACTGTGGGTTGTTGTGTTAACCTTTCGTTCTTTTCTGATTTGATTAGATGAATCAAATGCACTAACCAATGGCTCTCATTTAACAATAGCTCTTAGTCATTTATGAAAAAGAACAGCCTAAAGATTTTGAAAATCGTTCTGGTCAGGAGTAATATATTAAATTTGAATTGAGATTGTTCTTTGTTTCGAAATTTTGAATTAATCATATAATAAAACAATTACTGACTTAAGTTTCAGGTGACATAAGTATAAAGGTTATTTATCAAAACAAATTACCATAGTTACAGCATAAGTAGCAGCACATGGTAGTGACTTCATGAGGATAATTTGTAGCAAGTTAGAAATCAAATGCACATAATGTCCGGATAAAAAGTTAAATATTACTTAGCTAAAGAGAATTAAGCAATGTTGGAATGGATATGATCTGTGCAAACAATGACACTTCTTGTTAGCGTTATGCTGATCAGATGGCTTGGTATCCATTGTGGTTTTTCAGATTTTCAAGACAATCTGCTAGTGAAAGTATGGCAAAGGACAATAACTCTACAAACAAGGGGTTGCACACCTTAGATTGTGGGTATTGCACATTGTAATGTGATCAATAATGAATTACAAACGTTAATGATGTTACCGCATAGAGAGGCCATCACAAAACTTTAACAAAGGGTTATAATTGTATAAATAAGGGGTTCTACTTCCTGAAGATCATCCAGTTCACAGGACCTTCATGTGACAAATATACATTTCAAAGTAATGATGACAGTGTGGACAATCAACATTTTGGCAAAGAGCAATATGTCTTTAATTAAGATATTCTGGTTGAGTTGGTTCAGTGGTTCCTAAGATTTAGTTGAAAATATCTCTGACAATCAGAGGCCAGGACGGCCATCTTGGTTTTTCAGATCAGCCTGAAAAAAAAAACACTTGTTCAGGAATACAATATGTATACCAAGTGTGGAGGCCATCGGTTCAGTGGTTGTTAAGAAGTTGAAAATGTCTCAGTCAATCAGACTCTAGGGTGACCATCTTGGATTTTCGGATCGGCCAAAAAACAACGACACTTGGTCATGACATCATAAGGAACATATGTACCAAGTTCGAAGTCAATTGTTTCAGTGGTTCTGAAGAAGTTTAAAATGTAAATGTTTAACGCACGACGGACAACGAGTTAATAAAACGTCATCAGTTGAGCTCGAATTTAATATAATTGTGTATTTCAGAAAAAAGTGGTACCATACAAGGTCAAATGATATAAATATGTTGCCAAATCCGTCTTAAGAGTGCCCACAGTAACATAACATATGTCGTAATTACGACATAACGATTTGGAAATTCCCACAAAAGCAATTGTTAAAGCATTTTTATTGAAAGGTAAGTATTATTGTTGCCGAATGAGATTGTTTATTGTCTACACACATACACCAGATCTTATGCTATATGAACATGCCACAATAGGTGTATTTTCAATTTAATCTTTATTGATAGTTATACTTCTATGTATTGTTGAAACTACAAGTTCATACATTACAAATGTATAAGGTCAGAGACAACTGAATATACGGGAAATTGGTTGAAAAGTGTAGGGAAAGCGGGGCAACTATTTTGAATGTACCCTGGTGTCTGATTGGTTTATATTGTTTTAATGAACATATTTTTATATTTTTACACAGTAAATTAATGTTTTAAGAATTGAAAATGCTGAATCAGCATAATTTTTACTGGTACTTTGTTATCATTAGAGCTAATTTCCTGAGAAGTACCTGAAGAGAAATTCTCTGTCCATTCACTGCGAAACTGCTGGGGGTGACATATGCACATGTGACAGAAGAACAAGATGGTCAAGCCTATGTTGTGTGTTTATTTTCTGATTGCTCGAGAGATGAGATATACAGGAAAATGTTAACATTGTCACCTATGGAAAACTATTTAGTTGTCTCTGACCTATAGGTATAAGTGGGCATTTGTACTGGGGTAAGTTACAATGGTTTCTGTATGTTGTAACCTATTTTTGACATAGTACTCAATAATACATGATAAAAACTTAATTTAAGTGAAAAAATATATCATTTTCTTAATTTTTATGAAAAAAAATTAAAGGGGGGCTGCTTGTGAATATACATGTGTTTTTTGTAGGCTGGTGTAAAAAAATAAACTCAGAGATTGGAGAATGGAAAAGCTCATATTTCAACATCAGGTAACTTATTTTGTGCAATAACAGTGAAAAATGTCAGCAGAACGGTACATAAGTGTAAAAAAAAGATGGGATTTCTGGAAAAGTACAGGTGTGGCCTAAATACTCTTAAAGTGTATGTATTAGTGACAGAACCCCATCATTGTATCTAAACTTCCAGAAAGGTGTCATTATTATCATATAAAAAGGTAAAAAACATTACAGATATGGAAATATACATGGCCCAGCTTAATTTTTTGTAGAAAATAGTGAAAAATCCATGAATTTTCATGGGGTGGGTATAAAAACTTGTATTTTTGATAGTCTTTTATGCTTGTTTTGTATGTTTTTCTAATTTAATATAAATGTAGTTAGTGCAAAATTATCACTTCAAACTTTTTAAGCAGATATTTTCCAGTATGGTGCAGCATGCTAAAAGTGATTTTTCACACATGTTTGGTCTGCTCATATGATTTTAATGGCGTGTTTATACTTATATATCACTGTAGTTGTAGATTGTGGAAAGATGAGATATACAGGAAAATGTTGACATTGTCGACTATGGAAAACTATTTAGTTGTCTCTGACCATAAGCGAGTTGAAACCGGATGCTATGGGGAAAGGTCAGCTTGCGCATGCAAGGGAGATACTAAAGACCGAATTTTGTCCAGACATTGTCCGGATGTGTCCTGATGGGGTTTTATGTGCATGTCACATGAACATTGTATAATAGTCGTTGACTAGCGAACATAACGCTGTGGAACTTTGTTTGAGTAATAGTGTATGCTAGATATAGCCTAAAGAGTTCTTTCCATATGTTGATTTGGTGATGGGTAATACAAATGTGAAAATAATAAATGAAGTCAGTTGGGCCACACCGAGATACAAGAAAAAGTCGTGCGTGCATTATAAATATTTAGTTACTTCAGATCGAAATGTTCATAGACCTGCGTAATATTTTGTTTTCATTCTAGTAGAATAAAATTTGTTTTAAATGAATGAAGTCTTTCTGAATTCAGTAGTTTTAATTTCACTTATGGTTTTGAAAGAACCAGGGAAAGAGGAACTAATATAGGCATTTACACATAATGTTTATTTATGGTGGCGCTGGTTAACTCGTACACAAGGCAAATCAGCACTCCGGAAATTGTATGCAAATAGGTATGACAAACCGCTGAAGAATTTATTCCTTAATTTCTGTTATAAAACAATCGGTATATTTTATATAAAAATTGGGAATGAATTATGTGCACTCGATCAGACGACTTAGTTTACTAAATGTTCTCTCTCAGGGCCTGTCGAACTTTTTACTCTAAAATCGGCGCCCAATAATCGCAAGAAAATAGAAAATGCATTAAAATATCTGAAATTTTCGGGGTAGGCCTTGAAACCATCGCAAGCCTCCCTATCTTCACATTTCGCATTACTGCACATTTTGCAGCCAGGTCATACAAAATTATATATATTTCAAAGTTCCCTGTATCCGCCCTTGTTGCTGATGCTATATACAGGGCCAGTGTAATTTATGCTATAAATAGGGTGTCAACAACTCAATGTTTTGTCTAAATAAGACACATTGATGTACATGTATGTGGAAACATATCAACCTAACGTGTATAGACCCACTTATTTTATTCTATTTTTGTCTTGAGTAAATTAAATGGTAAAAAACAGTGAACATTACAAGCACCCAAAATTTAATCCATTTCCGGCATGAAGAATTATGACGCAACGTAAATCACGTCAGAAAAAAATATGACGTCATTTTTTCATCGTCACGTCGAAACATGACCGGAATATAGTTACGAGCTTTTCCTCCCGAACCTGAAAGATGACGACGATTAACTACGAATTCTGGAGTGAGAAATATGCCACACAATGATGCTAATCCAGTGCAATACTTTATTACGATTAATTTGTTGAAATACATCGTCAGGGAAACTAACAGGTCGGATACTACAGTTAGATCCAACGCCACAACATACAACATAAATATATGTATATCCTATACAGGTCATGGCACGCCGCACTAGAGGAGTCATAGCTCAAGCAAATCGATGGACAATCATGTTTTCATGTCTTGTTTCACGAGCCGTGCATATTGAAGTCGTGGAAGAGATGAGTTCCTCTTCGTTCATTAATGCTCTCAGGACATTTATTGCTGTAAGAGGTCACGTTAAAGAGTTTCGCTCAGACCGTGGAACAAACTTCGTTGGATCGACAGACGATCTGGGAATCAATGCAGTTAACGATGAGGATGATAATATACAACAATCCCTTCTGGAGAACAGGGCAGTTTGGATCTTGAACCCATCTTATTCGTCCCATATGAGCGGGCCTGTGAACGTATGATTGGCCTTACAAGACGCATACTGGACGCCATGTTGATAGATGAATCTGCAAGAAAACTGACTCTTGAGACCCTTGTTACATTTTTGGCAGAAGCAAGTGCAATTATAAACCCTAGACCATTAGTTCCAGTTTCGACAGACCCGGAATACCCCTTCATTCTTACGCCATATACTCTATTAACTCAGAAAATGGACAAGGGTGAACCTTTTGATGAAAAGGAAAACTACAAATCGCAATGGAAGAGTTCAATATCTAGCGGACTTGTTCTGGAAAAGATGAAAAATAAATACCTAGTACTTCTCCAAAGTCATCAAAAGTGGACCAATAATCAGAGAAACGACGATGTTGTTCTAATGAAAGACAGTTCTACAAATCGTTGTGACTGGAAGTTAGCTGTTGTTGAACGCGTGTTCCCAAGTGAATCAGACACCAAAGTGCGTAATGTCTAACATCGCGTGACCAAAGATGGATCTAATGTACATTACATACGTCCAATTACAGAAACTGTTCTTTTGATTCCTGTGTGATTTCACTGATATATATATATATATATATATATATATATATATATATGTATATATATATATATATATATATATATATATATATATATATATATATATATATATATATATATATATGTGTGTGTGTGTGTGTGTGTGTGTGTGTGTTTTGACTGTGGATTATTGAACTATCCTAGTTTAATATTATCTCCATTTTAAGTGTGATATTATAAGATGTTAGACGGGAAGTGTAATGTACTTGTTATTCCCTTTATTAGTTTCGCTAGAGTTATCTCTTATTATTTGTTAGAGTTAGTTCCCCTTTCTTGTGAACTTCCTGTTTTGCCCACGTGTGTCCCACACGCTCGTCTGAGTTCCTCAAAACATTTGCCTTTAATGCTGGCACATATTGTAAGTACACTGTCGAATTTTGTGCATACGATAACTTGACAATTTTATTATTTATAAGTACAAATAGTACAATACCTTTAATTGCTGCAATTGTATGTAATGAAATGTTCAAGCGAACCCCTTGTCAAATTCTAAAAGTACGGAAGACCAGTAATGACATCAACTTAATATACCTAATGTACGATACACATTCGTGTCATTATTACATATTTTGTATGTATTGTCCCCTTTGACTATTCTTTCAGTTTTTACAAGTTTTATTACATTAGAACCATATGTATCTTTGTGTAGAATATTACTATACATATGAGTAACCCAAATTTTCTTTTCCTTTGTTTCAGTCCTTTACCATACAAGTAATCTGGCATGTGATTGTGACAATAAAAGTCTACTACCAAGCGACAATTGTGTGCAGTTTTTTGTTATACTATATGCAAACGAATGGGCATAATAAGAAATATGCAGTAATTTGCAGAGGAAGTAGAGGTAAAGGAACAAAGAGAGAGAGAGAGAGAGAGAGAGAGAGAGAGAGAGAGAGAGAGAGAGAGAGAGAGAGAGAGAGAGAGAGAGAGAGAGAGAGAGAGAGGGAAGGAAGAGGATGGATTTTACAAGTACATATACATTTCGAAACTACGGAGACATAGTGGTGAAAAACAGCATTCCCTGCGAACGGAATAATTATTGAGAGACGTCTCAACAACCGCCAACGAAAAGGTAACTCAACATTTCACCCAGTGAAACAGACAATTATACTGACCGTAAAATTTGCGGAACGTTGATATCAAACGCGGTTTTCGACATCCCTGTGTCAATAATTTGTCAATGACAGTGAGTAGTTTACATCTGTATATGAAATGTTCATATGTTGAACACGCCCTGGTATATCGGATAATTTTTAAAATATAAACTCCATATGCGGGTGACTGTGGGATGTTATTACTTAAATGTGGAAAATTTAAGATGGGAAAGCCGAAATCGTCGCGTTTGTCGCATAGCTTAGTTGCCAATTTCCCGTCTGTGTTTATAGTAAGTAAAATGTCTAAGTATGAAGCGTGTGTACTTGAATATGCATTCTAAGATTTTCAATTGTGAGTGTTTTATTTACAAATATGATGTCCTAAATCAAAGCGCACGCGGACGCTTTACATAGCAAAAAATAGGAATGGCCAAACAGCTATTGCCTATATCAACCACAAATGTGGGTCATGTCCAGCACTTTCACAGAAAGCCAAATCAATATGGATAGAATCAATAAACAATGGACTTTCGCAGGGATCTTACCGCGGATTACTGGTCTCTGTCCTATCCCTCTTCACCTGCTCACTCCATTCGCACATACTGCTCCACATACATTACAACTGAACAAGCAGAGAGCGATAAGTCATCACTATGTGTACATGACGTATCGCTGGGTAATATAAGGTGCGTTCGGAATAACACCGCTGGTTACCAGCGACAACAAAAGTCACCGATTGTTCCCGAAAGCACCGATGGTTACTGAGAGCAGCCGAACAAATATGCAAATCAGTTTTGTTGGTAGCCAAACCTGCCAGAACCTTATACCTTGACAGCTTCGGTAGCTTCATGATTACGTCACACCAACATGGCGAAAAAAAATCTTTTTTTTCGCAGTATTAATCGATATAAAAGGCAAACGACATAATATTTTAATGACAGAAAAGGGTGTAAAATTTGTATCAGAAAGTAAGTATAATATAAGTACAACTAGATTCAATAACATCGTTTCAAAGAAATACGTATAGGTCCCGCAAATTTTTAAAGGAGCATTGTTTGAAATTCTGGTATTTTAGATACCTGATACGGTAGATGCGTTTTGTAACCATATTTTTAAAATTAAAACCTTTCTCAATATTTCGCTATGCAATATATGTTTTAGATCTATAATATCGATATGGAAAAAAGCCATAAACTCCGCATATTTTCCCTGAAGTCAAGTTTCTCTAAAAAATGTCTATCTGTAAACTTCTAGAAATGCCAGAAACTACTATTTTTCGACGTAGATCATCCATGATGTTTCTTAAATCCGGTTTTAACAACGATACCAAAAGTCACCGAAGGCGCCAAAGGTTGCCAATTATACCGATATCCGTTCAAATATGGTCGGTACCTCCGGGGCACCGCCGGCACAATTCGGCAACCATCGGTCAACACTAGTAGCCTTCGCTCACCATCGGTAGCCTCCGGTCGATAACAATTCCATCGATGGTATTTCAACGAATGCACCTATAATAAGAGTGTTCACGTGACTTTTATCTGTAATTTGTACGATTATATATGCCCGATGTTAAGCCCCACAGTTTATGTAGATTCTATTGTAGAAAATATCGTTACAGTTTGTGCCATGTTTTCAAATCGTTATGTAGTTTGTTTGTTTATTGTTGTTTAACGTCAAGAATATTTCACTTATATGGAGACGTCACTATGTGCCGGTGAAGGGCTTCAAATGTTGGTCTATGCTCGGCACTTACGACCATTGAGCAGTGCTGCACAGAATTTTTCCATACTCTATTGCATTTATAAGCAATGCTTTCCAAAAAATGAAAAACAATCCTTATATTTATATATATTACCATTGAATATGACTTTGTAGACAGTTAGTTACGAAATTCATTCTATGTAATTGGCTTTGCGGTGGGAGTTTTTCATATGACGTAACAGCTAAACAGCTGTGTGAGACGAGAAGTTGTTCCCCTTTTCTGTCCGGAAATACTAAATGGAATTAAGGTTTATATTCTCACTTTCATATCATTTTGAAAAAACTAGTGATATAGAAAATTTTGAATAAGTGTCAGATTTGTTTTTGAGTTATTTTAAAATATTCGTCTGCTTGGTACCGGAAGGTTAAATGTGTCAGAAGAGAATTGAAAATGCAAATGGCTATGCTTGTATAATGTATTTACAACGAATTTGCGTTTGAATTCTGATATATTATTAATGGGATATACCATAGAAAGTTTGAGTGTGACTTATGAAGAAACAGTTAAACGTTCTTACTATATCTACAATGTTGTAAAGGGACAGAACATACAAATCTTGAATACCAAAGTATAAATTTTCAGGATGACAAGGATAGAATATATTAATCTTGTGAATATTGGACAAACACAGACCTATGTAAATCCAGTGCTGGGATCAGGTGTCATCGAGGGGCAAGCGACTGAAATGAATGTATGAAGAGATAGTTAAACGGTCGTACTTCAACTGCGATATGAAGGGGACGTTAAAATTGTCTTACTGAAATGTTGATATGTAGAAACAATTAAACGGCCTTACTTTAACAGCAATATAAAGGAACAGTTAAAATTATCTTGTCAAGAACAAAATGTCCGATGGGCCTTGACGGTCACATAAGAACAACATAATTAGCTCCACTAAGCACTGACATGACAATAACTGCCCTATGGACTTTTTTGTAAATTTCAAATAATGTCAAAAACAGTCGAAAACATGAATAATCCACTTAAAAGGGAAATAACCCCCATACAGGCAGCCTGAAAATTTCGGCCCTTCTGACTTTTTTGTAGATCTTTGCGTGGTGAACATTTTTGCTTCTTTCACTTTCTATCGGTTATACTTTTCAAGATAATAGGACAAAACTGTCCAAAACATGACAAATCTACTAAAACGGGGAAATAACTCCCTTAAGGGGCGACCTGACAATTTCAGCCCCGTTGACCTTTTTGTAGATCTTCGCATGCTGAACATTTTTGCTTCTTTAATTTTACTCTAGCTACACTTTTGAAGATAATTTCAAAAAAGAACCCAAAACATGAAAAATCCACATAAAGGGGAAATAACTCCCATAATGGTCGACTTTACAATTTCGGCCCTAAATACATTTTTGTAGATCATTGCGTGCTGAACAGTTTTGCTTCTTTCACTTTTACTCTACCTATTATATTTTTCAAGATAATGTAAATAAATCGAAAAACATGAAAAATCCACTTAAAAGGGGGAAATAACGCCCATAGGGTATGATCTGACAATTTCGGTCGCTTGACGTTTTTGTTAATCTGCGCATGCTCTACCAATTATACTTTTCAAGATAATGTAAAAAAAAAATTCCAAAAAAACATAAAAAATCCACATAAAAAGGAAAATAACCCCCATAACGGATGATCTGAAAATTTGGGGACTATTTACTTTTTTGTAGATCGTTGCGTGCTGAACATTTTTGCTTTTTTCACTTTTACTCTAGGTATTATACTTTTCAAGATACTGTCAAAAACATCCAAAAACATAAAAAAAATCCACAAAAAGGGGGAAATAACTCACATAAGAGTCGACCCGACATTTTCCACCATAAACATTTGATAGATATTTGCAAGCTGCTCAATTTATCTAGCGTTAATAATATTGGAGACACATGTTTTGAATAAAAAATCCTGACTCATTCGTTCTATGTTTAGCCATGATAGCCATCTTTGGTCCCAATCTAATTACAAAGCGATCTGTAATCGCTCCCGTTTTTTTTTTATATGTTGAGTATAGGTTCTAACGCAATCCGCTAAGGGGTCACGTTCGGATGAACTTGGAGGTGCGTCATTTTCGACTAATGAAAAAGCGACTTACTTAATTATGAAAGCGATCAAAATGGCAAAGAGATGTAAACATTCTTAACATTATGAATAACACTGAACACACAAAATACGGTAGTATAGAACTATATTCATAACCCTGGATGGATTCGAATCACAATAGATATTCCGATGGATTTTTGCGGACTGACGGTTTTATTTGTTATGAAATAAAAAACATCTCTTTGCCATTAATTTTTGTTAGTCGCATTTTTATTGGTCGAACATTATACATCTAGGAGATGTGACCCCACAGCGGATTGTGTTAGATCCTCTACGCGACACATCAGAAAACGGGAGCGGTGAGAGATCGGTTTTTAATTAGATTGATTTTCATCTGCAAACTTAATGCAGCTTTACATGAAAATTGTACACAAAAGAGCATATTTTTTTCAGTCAAGTTTGGTTCAAATTGACCCAATGCTTCTGGAGAATTAGTCAAAAATGTTGAAAATTGTACACAAAAGAGCATATTTTCCGTTTACTTAGGTGTCTATGACCTTGGCCTTTGACCCCATGACCTTGTAATTTTGTCAAAATGATCTCTAGATAATTCCTAACAACTTTCTCATATATCTTTGTATACAAAAAGTCGATCAGTTTTGAGTACATGATGAGAAACAAAGTTAAACAATTGGTTATACAATTCTTAATACAAACCTGCACTGTACTGAAGCGCTCCCTAGTGGCTCGTTTATAAACAAATTTCATTTTCATTCGCAAACTTTGTAGACATTGACTTAACAATGATTCATACAAAATTTGAGAGTCATCTGATCATTGTTTCATGTTAGCGCGCTCGACTCTGGATCGTGAGGTCGTGAGTTCGAGTCCCGCCGGCGACAGGTTGGTTTCCTGTCTTTCGGATGAGACAGATTAGTAAAAGCTGGATCTGGAAATGTGATTTTTTTTTCCCGTGTCACAGTAGGTGTCGGCACGTTAAAGAACCCTCACTGCTCAATGGCCGTACCTTGTGCCGAGCATAGGCCAAAATTTGAAGCCCTTCACCGGCATTTGGTGACGTCTCCATATGAGTGAAATATTCTTGAGTGAGACGTTAAACAACAATAAACAAACAAACATTCATGAGAAGATTTTTAAAGATGTAAAAAGTTTTGGTCCTTTTTGGAGCCCCTTTTCATTCGCAAACTTTATGCGGCTTCACATGGGAATGCTATATGCCAAGTTTGGTTGAAATTGGTCCACTGGTTCTTGAAAAGAGTAGAAATGTCTAAAAGTTGACGACGGACGACGACAGACACAACACGATCGCAATAGGTCACCCTGAGCTTTGCTCAGATGACCTAACAATGCATATCTCCCCAATGAAAATTTTTAATTTTCCTATTAATTCTTACTTAAATTTAGAGTCTCTCCAAGAGATTGAAAAATCTCCCCCATGAAATCTGTTCAAGGTTGGCAAGTCTGAGAGAGACTTTTGTCATCAATGACAACTGTGTTTTCACTTGAGGCGGTATCCGAAAATTTAGATATGTAGTCATTGGTTATCAGGATACTTATTTTGTCCAACACCACTCTGATTCTACACACAGATACACTGTAGTTGATATAAAAAAGATGCTGGAATTACTAATAGACAATATATTTGTAATGTTCGGAGACAAAGTCTTTCGATAAACTGTCGGCATTCCAACTGTTGATGCGATATACCCCAACGAACTGGAAATTAGAGATCATAATCAAGCAAGCACACACGCTTTATACTTAGACACAGACGAGGAATCAACAGTTAGGCTATACGACAAACGCGACGATTTTGGATTTCCCATATTTCACATTCAAGTAGTAAGTTTATATTTCACAAATGATCTAATATGCCAGATAGTGTTCAACATATGAACATTCATATACAGAGGTAACTACTCACTGATAAATTATTGACACGGGGATATGAAAACTTTACGGTCGGTATAATAGCATTGTTGCGATTATTGTTTCACTAAATGAAATGTTGAGTTGCCTGTTCCACAGCAGTTGTTGAGACGTCTGTACCAGTTGTGACGAGGATTCGTTCCTCGCTTACTTAATTTTGATTTGACTGTGGACTCACGGCGGGTGTGACCGGTCAACATGGGATGCTTACTCCTACGTGGCTCAGTCTGTGGCGCGCTCGACTGTTGATCGTGAGTTCAAGTCAAGCCGGCGGCAGGTTGGTTTCCTGTCCTCACGGATGAAAGTAAAAATCGAGGTCCCGTATCGCAATAGTTATCGGCATGTTAAAGAACCCTCACTGCTGAATGGCCGTAAGTGCCGAGCATAGGCCAAAATTTGCCTTTCGAGGGCTTGAAGGCAACATGTACACCGGACTCGTCAGCTCTGTACAAATTGTATAAACCAATCAGAGACGATTATCAAGTTGAGGATGCGCACTCAATACTTTCGGAAAAGTATATTTTAAAAATAACATTTCTCAATGAATTCGGCTTTAGAAGGTAAATATGACTTTGAAATTCAAATAGAAACGTGATTTTTGTTCACTGAACAGGTTTACAATCAAATTTTAACTCCTCTTACTTTTCGCGCCATATGTTAAGATTAACAAATCTCATGATGCTCGGGTATCAGTTATTTCCGGTTGACACACTTTAACAGTAAATGCATTCAGGCGTTAATGGAGCAATCGGAGATCGGCGGAATGTAACCACTGGCATTATTCGGGTTAAGTTGTGCAGTGTACATTTTAAGGAGGGCCGGATCACAAAATGGCTGCCAGGCGGACATCTTGGATTTTGACATGGATTTTGACAATTAAAGTTTGTTATGTATTTCTTGAAAACCATTCACATATCTACCCCTAAGCCATATATATGATTGTTTGTTATGGGTAGAACATCCATTGGTGTATGATAGGGTCAATGGGGGTGTCATGCCCCAACCCCTGTAATATATATTTTTACTTACTTAAAAACCGTTCACAGTTCCACGCTTAAACCATATGTACTTTGGATTGTTATGGAAAGACACATTTAGTGGTGCATATGCGGGTCCTGCCCAACCCCTTGGAATTTATATTTTTACTTATAACTGAAAAACCGTCCACAGCCCCACTCATATATATTATTGATCATTATTAGGAAACACATTCAGTGGTGTATGGGGAATCCTTGGAGGCCTGTCTCACCCTCTGAAATATATAGTTTTACTTATACTTTAAAAACCATTCACAGCCCCACCCATAAACAAACCATATATACTTTAGATTGTTATGGGGAGACACATGTAATGGTGCATATGGGGGTCCTAACCCACCCACTAAAATTTATATTTTTGCTTATAACTTAAAAAACCTTTGATAGCCCCACCCTCAAACCATATGTATTATTGATTATTATGGGAAAACAAAGTCAGTGATGTATATTGGGGTTCTACCCCACCGCAAAGAATACACTTTTACGTTTAACTTAAAAACCGTTCACAGCCTCACCCTTATACCATATATATATTACTGATTGTTATGGGAAAACACATTCAGTAGTGTATGTTGGGGTCCTGTCCCAGTTCCTGAAATATACACTTACTATACTTCACTACATTTGATATCAAAGCCGGGACCAGCGAGACAAATAAATATGTGTAATTCTTGTTTTACTCAATGTAGATCTTGACCAGCATTTTCACTTTTAGAGGTTAGTATGTTAGTATGGTTAAGCTATCTTGGATTATAGCCGTTTATGTTTGGTATTGTTATAATCTTGTGAGAAAGCACTTGACAAATATTTAGGTTTTAGTTCAAATTCATTGTTGAGCCACAAAATAAGAGAAAAGAACAGCCTGACATAGATCAAATGAAAAGCATTCGATGGTGGGCACCAAGATCCCTCTGGGATCTTTTGTTTATTAAGGACGCAGAGTTCATTCTGGTTGGCGATGACGTCACTTAGTTTTGTGGCGTCACTTGAATTTGAATGGGGACAACTGAATAAAACATAACAAGGGAGATAAATTTAATTTTATTGTATTCAAGTTGGCAATTTTGCTAAATTCATTATCTCATTAAATATGCTCAGATGTTAATAATAATTTAAAATGTGGGCTGACTGTATGTATAAAAACATAAAGAATATTTACAATATGTTTCATGAACTTATTTCTGTACAAGTATTTTACCTACTGTGTCCCAGCAAACTCGGAAAATCTTTGTCGGTGTACTATTATAAAAGGGGAACAGCTTACAAAATAGCAGTGATAAGTTCGTAATATTTAAAAAGATTAACTTGTATACTATATTTTCCTTTAAACTCTTCAAAATTGTAAAATATTTGGTTACGGACATCCTTCAGTAAGTCACTTACAACAATCATACTCCTCATGTACCAATCTCTGTAGAATACAGAATTATTATTAATTTTTATTTTTTCATTGTACCAATATTGGTGTTTTTAAGAGTATTTCCCCTTTATTGTTTTGTATATTATTTTTTCACAAAATAATTCCCAGGTTAGAAAAGCATCTTTCAAGAATTGATTCTGCAATCTATCTCTACAAATTTTGATATATTTATTACCACAATTCAATAGTAAATCAATATCAATTTGAGACATTGGAAAACATTGCCATTTCGGCTCTCCATTGTTTTTCAGGAGTCTTTTCCAAGCTAATTTCAATAACTATATAAAACCTCTTACATTTACAATTTTAGCCCCCCCCCCCCCCCTCACTGAACCGAAGTATAACACATCTCTTAATTTTGCCCCTTTTACCATCGCACAGGAAATATAAAAAAAAATAAGTGAAATGAATTTTTTAATAGTGATCTCATCAGGGTTTGGTAGGGAGATAAACAAATGATTAACCTGAGAAAGAAGCAGTGATTTAATTATATGAATTTTTCAATGGGGTTGGGCTTTCTTTTTCTCCATGAGTCAATTAAAACTTTCTGGTTTATCAATTTTTTTATCAAAGTTAAGTTTTGGAATCTCATGTAAGTTGGTACTGTAGTCAATTCCCAGAAGTGCGAATTTTCAATTCAATTCTGGTAATAGACATTCACCACTATCCCTTTTTCTACCTATCCAAATAGCTTGAGACTAACTAACATTTATTTTTAATCCGGAAATTACGGAAAACAGAAATTGCCTCTATTATGATTTTTTTAGAACCATGATTGTTCATCCGGTAAACAGAAAGGTGTTCCGAAAGAACTAACATGGCCCAATGGCCGAATGACAGTAGGAAGCAGATCGCTTTGTTTATGTTTTGGAAGGGGCTTGATCTTTGGAAAAATGAAATAACTTTTGGAATTTACTATGGATGAACTAACCATTTCTCTGTTTTGTTGCTGTTTTGTACGTTGCTGAAAACTTCACTGGATGCACAGATGTA
Organism: Atrina japonica; assembly: GCA_030159075.1. Classification (NCBI taxonomy): domain Eukaryota; kingdom Metazoa; phylum Mollusca; class Bivalvia; order Pterioida; family Pinnidae; genus Atrina; species Atrina japonica. The sequence continues at coordinate 1,048,147 of BROG01000132.1, read as the reverse complement.
TATTTCTCTTGAAACGTCTGTAGACACGGTATACACAAAAGTACAGGTAAGATTCGTTGAGTATTGTTCAGCCTCTTGGACTTCGCACGTTTCGCTTTGTGAGTACAGATATACATTAAAGACCGATATAACTTATACGCCTTTTATACCTGCTGTGGAACTTGATTTTCCGGAGATGTCAGCTGTATGGGGATATGAAGTGGAGATGTTTCAAAGCATTTTTTCAACACACATTTTTTATTATTAAAAGTTCAAAAGCTTTTTATCTTCGTAGTTCAGCTTTAATACCAGAAATGTTCTTATTATTCTTAATACGGGGAGCTAGTATCTCAGCACATAATATGAAAATATAAGGTGCGATAGGGTCACCATGACGGCAACCCTTTTTAACATAAAAAAATGAAGAAATATTTCCACCTTGAATAATTGCAGACTTAGCATTATTATGTAATACTCTAGACACTAAATATTTCCAAAACCATTTAAAAAATTCTGCTGAATATCCAACTGATCCTGGATCCTATTTTTTAAGTTTCTTAAAATATTTCCAGCTTCATCTAAAGATATTAAGCCCTCATTTGGGGGGGTGGGGGGTGGTGGTGGCGGGGATCACTGTCAGCACTGGAATGTGATTATTATTTATATCGAAATATTCTTCTATGGTAAAATCCTCATCCTTCGCAAGATTATAGTCATACAGTTTCTCAGTTTCTGATAAAAGAGAAAAACCCTCCTGTAAAATATCTTAGACTTGTTTGCGATTTCACTGGGTGAAATGTTGAGTTGCCTTTTCGTTGGCGGTTGTTGAGGTGTATGTATCAATTGTGACGAGGATTCGTTCCTCATGCATTTCATTTGGACTTGACTGTGGAATCACGGTGGGTGTGACCGATCGAAAGGGGATGCTTACTTCTCCATTGACCTGATCCCACCTCTTGGTTTCCAGAGGTCCGTGTTTGTCCATTTTTGTCGGATTTGTATCTGTGTCCTGGACATCCTTAAGATTTATACTTTGGTATCTGAGATGTTTTACACTTGTTTTGTTACAACTGTCTCCTCTTTCCTCTTTCTCTATTTTAGGTATTATTTTTGACACAAAATTTCTATTCTAAAGATTGAAAAATACTTAGTGGGGTTTCCCCTCTCCCTCCTCAACCATTTAACTTTTGACCTAATCATACACCCCTTAAATTAAATATTTCGTAAATCCTGTAATTTTGTTTTCAAAGTATCAAACTTTTCTGAAAAATCTTCACCTACGTCGACAAGACCCTGAATGCGATCTGAAGGTATTTTTTCTCGAAGATGTTGTTGCTTTTCTTTTTCTTTCTTTTTTTTCTTTTTGTTGTTGTTGTTGCTTTTTGTTTTTGTTTACTGAAAATGATAGTTCCCACCCTAATTTCCACAAGTAAAACTTCAAGGAAAAGTTGATTATCAATAACAAACTATTTCACTATCTAAAATATCACAAATGGAGTCCAACTCATAGACCGGAACAGCATATTGGGATTTTACTGATGCAATACAAGTCTTAACAATGTTAAAATATTCGACATCTTGTAATAGCTGTTAAATTTCCACAATCCTGCACCTCTCTTAATTAAAATCAATTAATTGAAGGGTAATTTTAGGAAAGAAGGATCAGATCTATATCCTGCATCAATATTTACACTAAAAATGTTTGATAGTAAATTTTCTGAGACTAAAAAAAAAATAATAAACGAGCCTGTTTCACAGCGTTACATGTTATCCATGTGTGACTTATCAAGTCAGGATTAAGCTCTCTCTACATATATATACATGAGGAAATATTGTTCAGAAATTTCGGACTTTTTTTGTTGTTTATATTTTAGTAACCATTATTATAATCAAGTTCAGGATCAAGTACAAAGGTTAAAATCTCCACATATAATTACTTTTTCATTTTCTTATTCATCGATAGTTTGTGAAATTTTATCATAAAATGAGGGGTTATCTTGGTTTTATCCGCAGATAGTAATAAGTGTTATTCTTGAGTCTTGAATTTGAAAGTCTAGAGCTAAATAAATGCTAGTTCTATCTTTTTTTCTCTTTAAAAAATTTCCCTTCAAAATTATTATTTAATAGGATTTCCACAATCATTAGTTGACTGATAAGAGTTCAAAAAGCACTCAAAGCCCCATTCACTTCTAATTATGTCTTCATTTTCCTGACAAAACTGGGTATCCTGAATACAATAAATGTTGTACTTTTTCGACTTGAAATATGAAAAGAGGTCATTTCTTTTATGTTTATCCTGAAGGCCCTGACAATTTGCTGAAAATAAAGTCACTTGGTTTTCCACGAATTATAGATTTCACCGAAAGTGAACAGTTAAGTGACTGCACTAGTATAGTGCTTGCTATCTACTTTACCAAGGGAGAAAAAGAAAGACGGAAGGAAGAGGAACATGGTAGTGGAAAGTTACAAGATCAAAAACATAGAGGTCATAAAAGGGTAAGTAGAGTACTCTTCGTGCACACACCTTTAGTAAATCACCATCTCGTTCATGCTGGTCAAAGACAACTAAATATTTTTCCATAGGCGACAATGTTAACGTTTTTTTTCGAACGTGTTTTGACCTATAACTTACATATGGATCTGTTTGGCGTCCTTTCCGCAATCAGAAATTAAACACAAAACATGGGCAAATGTACCTAGTTTTTCTGTCACATGTGCATATGTCAACCCCCAGCAGTTTCGCAGTGAAATCTCAATTCAGATACTGTTCAGAAAATTATAAATGATATCAAAGTACCAGTAAAATTATGCTAATTCAGCATTTCCGATTCTTCATACATTACTTTACTATGTAAAAATATAAAAATGTGTTAATGGATACAAAATAAACCAATCAGACACCAGGTTACATTCAAAGTAGCGACTCTGCTTTTCCTACACTTTTTCAATCAACCGATTCCTAAACAAAGAGGAGAGAGGGTGGAAAAACTAATTTTAGGTATATTTAAGCTTCCTATAGGTCCGAGACAACTAAATACCCGGGAAATTGGTTTGTTGAATTAGTATAGGGAAAGCGGAGCTGCTATTTTGAATGTAAGCTGGGCCGAAGACCATAAACAAAGACATTTCTCGGACAAATTTCATTCTCAAAAGTTAAGAATTTACTCATCTGAGTAAAAAGTGAAAACTCGCGGGCCATTACACGACTTTATAATTTTCTCAACTGAGGTAAGATTGTCAAGGGGCAGTGTAAATCTCGTCCAGGGCATATGTCCCAATGTATTTCCCATTCACGTAATTTCGATTTTTAAACATTATTCTTACCATAATCTATGATTGATTATTTAATAACCAACCAAGAGGGAAAAAGCGCGTTAAAAATCAATTAAGCAGCACGTTTTGTGGCATAAAAAGGGGAACAGAATAAATTTTTCAAAAGATTAAAAACGTTTTGTAAAATGCAAATACATGACCGAAATCAGTAATTTATACATATAATATGTATTATGTACATAATAAACGATATTAAAGATACAAATATATTAGTATAAGTATATTAGATAAAATAAATGACTCGGGACATACACTGGGGCACATATACCGGACTAAATTAACACCATCCCTATTGTTAATGTAAATAAATGTCGTATGGCCAAAACAAGTTCGACTGTACTATTTTGTAACTATAATTATTTTAAAAGTTTGATATTCCTCTGCTAGAAATATAAACTAAGTAAACATTCATGGTAATAACGAAAGTCAAGATCTTTTTGCCCTTGAAAATAAGTTCACTTTATAACATCTTTCCAGACACTGCAGTCCATTGAAATGTAGACCTATGTGTTTAACTACACTGTGAAATAGATATTGCAAGTGTGGTATCATCATAATTTGGAAATTGTCCACCAAAAATACCAGTAAAATGTTCATGTGCAAAGTGACTTTTCATGTTCTCTATGATGGTAAATCTCTATTTACAAACTGGAGAGTTTAAGTAAGGGGAGATAATTCATAGCCATTTGTGGTTGTGTTTAACTTTTTTATGGTATTTTTGGTAATTAAACATAACAATACATAAAAAGATGACAATATGTATGGAAAATGTTTCATATAATAATTCAATGTAATTGAGGTCTCAGATTACTTGATGGTTAGGAGTTACAAAATCTTAATTGGAATTTGAATAATTAAGAAATTTATGAAAATATGGGAAAGTTTGGTGTAAAATTACATATCTTCCTATAATTTACCAAAATTGGATTTTTAATATATTTTAAAATATCCATTGGACTATTCACTGATACTGGTTTCATAAAAAATTATCCCACTTTAGAAGAATAATGGACTTAAACTTCCTCAAAAATGCACTTTTGCCTACAAGGCCTTCTAAAATACCCCCTACCCCAAAATTGAGAAACACAAATATTTCCAAATATGGTTATGTTTTAGAAATACGAATTAACTACGTTCAAACAGTACACATTTTTCACTAAAATTTTAGTATATTTTAGTATATATACATACAGATACACACACAAAGATTATATACAAATATTTTCAAAAGTCAGAACTGGAAGCAAAAGGAAGAGAAGACAGGAACCAGAGCAAGAAAACGGGCAAATAATTTACAGAATGCGACTCATTCCGCATTATAGCCGACAAAATCGTCTGCTTTATTCACTGTACAAAACACTCAGGTAGGGGATCAATAATTCACTGAACCGTATTTAAAATTGTTATCATTTATCAGGTAATCTGCTGTCAAAGGTGCCTTTTCTTGTCATCACTTATTAACGCAACAAAAAGTTTCCCGTCCACGCTGAATGAGTGTTTCACAAAGTTTAATTTGAACGCATCTAGTTTTTGTTGATTCACCTTCGTTAAATCCTCAAAATTATTTTGCTGTTTTTCAGATTTTTTCGCTCTTTAATGTCAAATTTTTTCCTCCTTTGAACAAATTTTACTATGATATTTCTGGGGCGATCTTGTTGAACTTACTGAGACGGTAAGACGTTATCAATATCACTTTCTATTAAGCCTCAATCACAACCGGCCGTACTTCCAGTCTACGGAATATGTACGACAAAAAACCGCAAGGAAAGCACGGTCCTCGCACGGCCTTCTTGCGGAATTTCGAGCACGCAGACTGCCTGTAAGCACATACGATGGGTGTTGAGCATGTCCAACAAACTCTGTGATTTCCTAATAGTATGTAACTAACGAAGTGACTTTTACTTTTTTCTGCCACCACGACCTCTACGACTCTCACTTAGGACGAAAAACGCAGAGGACGCTCGATTTAAAAACATGTGCGTTCCGGTCGTGACTTAAGTTTTCCAGGAACACTCAGTTTATTGTCCTTGAATTCTACAGCGGTATCGACACATTGCTCTGTGTTTTCTTTATCATTTATATACGGAATCCCCTCTATGTGTATTGAACTTTTTCCTCCCGTACTGTTCTAGGTCGTTCAGCCTAGCGACTGCATCATTCTGTGGATCCATATTTTCCTCTACCTGTTGTTCCAAATTTGAAATTCGACATCGATCTTAATTCTCTATTTCTAAATCGAAAATTTTACTTTCAAGTTTTTCCATTTAATTGCTTGTTTTCGTTACTTATCTCATTCTTGAGTCTGTCCATTTTCGTATCCTTATAGTCATGTGCTACTAGACAATATATTTTTCTCAGAATTTCTTAATTTTTCGTCTAAATATTTTGACTCCTCGAGTCTTTAAGAAGTGGAAGCCCTTGTTTTATTATTAATTTAGCTGGTAGGCATGATTCAAATTTTTATAAGGAAATTATCAAAGTTAGGTAAACGTGTATTTAAACATATTGTACAAGATGTTTCGTTATATAAACGTATGCCGAACAAAGCTCACCGAAAGTTACTTCATCGTATGAAAGGCCACATTTCTAGTTACACAAAATTAGCCTTTTTCAGTAGGTCCAAATTTCCGAGATGAAAACACAAATTCCCTTTGATGATTTATGATAGGTGAGGGATAAACTTGTAGAATGAAAATTTTCCAAAATTCCAAAAATTAAGGATTTCTTGAGAGCAAAATTAGGTTCAGCTGACCACACTTACCGGAAACACGTCCGTAAACCGATTTGTATTTATTCAGAGTAACAAACGTATGAGAAGATGTGTTGAACTTGTCATTATCATTCTGCACGTGTTTTTGACTTTTATCATTTTCTGTTCCTCAAATTTTACGGTCAGTATAATACCGCTGATTGCGATTACTTTGTTTTACTAAATGAAATCTTGAGTTGACTGTTCGATAGCGGTTGTTGAATCCTTGAACCAATTGTGATGAGGATTTGTTCGTCACTTGATTCATTTAAATTTGACTGTGGGCACTGCGGTCGGTCGACGGGGGGAATGCTTACACCTCCATGGCAGCTGATCTCTTGATTTCCAGAGGTCTCTATTTGTCCAGTATTTACCAGATTTGTATCTATAACTGAATACCCTGAAGATATATACTTTGGTATCTGTGATTTTTATATATTCAGCAACTTAAGTTATCAATGTACTTGTCTGACCGGTTTTCAGTCACCAGTCAAATAATTGGTGTTTATTGTATTGACCTGCGTTTCCCTTATGTACGAATATATACTAGTTCATGGTAAGAATTCCATCCTGAACTGTGAAGATACCAAATAAAAGATTCTGCACAAAACTCTTTAACTCTGTTTGAACAAATACCTATAAATTATAATTGAAAGAAGCGTTAAATTTATCTCTTTTTCTTTCCCTCTGCATGTTTATTAGCTGTTACTAAATACTGAAACTGTGGGTTGATCAGATACAAGTTAGAAGTAAAATTGAAGACGTACCAATCAATAACAAGTCTGTCAAAGGAAGCTGTTTAGACTTAAACTTCAAGATATTTAAGCATCATCCTTCCTCGTAACTGACTAAACTAGAATTCTGAGTGGCTAGTCTTCAACGAGGGATGCTCAAAAGAACTCTTTCTTATCGAGATACGATAAAAAAAACCACTTGACTAGAACTCTTACTAAAGAGTAACGAGTTTTTTCCACGAAACGCACTAGTCTAGAACTGTTACACACTGAGTGGCTAGTCTTCAACTAGGAAGGCTCACAAGATCTCTTTCTTATCAAATTACTATAAATATAACTTAAATAGGACTCTTACAAACTAGTAACGAGTTTTTTTTTCACGAAACGTACTAGTCTAGAATCTTTTACTTAATGAGTAACAAAATATGGAGACCTAAGCATCCTCTGTTGAGCAAATCCTTGTCATAACTGGTACAGACAACTCAACAACCGCTATCGAACAGGTAACTCAACATTTCATTTAATGGAACGAGAGAATAAAGATAACGAGGCTATTATACCGACCGAACAAGGTTATCATACCGACCGTAAAATAACGACCATACAAGGAAACTGACTTCATTTACATTATTTACCGAGTAAAGAAGGTCCACATCGCTTTTTCGACTAGAATACTTCCAAAGTTACGATATTTCTTGACCATAACATTTTATACACTTATCAATCCACGACGTTAACTATCCTAAAGCTCATTGTTATGCAGTTACAAAATTTTACGACACTTACTTCACAAGAAGTTTTATTGACCGAGAAAAAGCTTCCAGCAAAATTAATTTTTACCACAGCTCTAACTTATCGTGTAATGATCTTTCAGCGAACCTTCACTGGAGCTCTTACTTACCGAAGAACAATCATTCAGCGAAACTTACCTCACTAGAGCTCTTACTTACCAAGTGAAGATCTTTTAGCGTAACTTACCTCACTAGAGTTCTTACTTACCGAGTAAAGATCTTTAAGCATAACTTACCTCACTAGAGCTCTTACTTACTGAGTAAAGATTTTAAGCAAAACTTACCTCACAAGAACTCTTACTTACCGAGTAAAGATTTTAAGCGAAACTTACCTCACTAAAGCTTTTAATTACCGAGTAAAGATTTTCAGCTACACTTACCTCACTAAAGCTTTTGCTTTCCGAGTAACAATTCTTCAGCAAAACTTCATTTCCAAAGATCTTATTCATTCAGTAACGATCTCTCCGCCAAACTTTCTTTACCTAAGACATTACTTACCGAACTTTTCATGGTGCTTAATTGATCAGATTTTTTACTTATTGAGTTACGAGCATCCCACGTCGCTCAGTACATCTCACTCAATTTCGATTACTGGCGTTATTCCAAAATAACAAGCCTATCAAAATAAGCCCGATGAAGAAATAATATTATCCTTAATTATGGTTACTAGCTTTTTTACACATGATCAAAGGAAAAAATGAGAGGCAGACTCCGTCTGGACACCTGGTCCCATCCCATTTGCGATTCGCAATTGTTCTTCCCGTTGAGACCGTAGTTATACCTATTCAGTCGTATTGTAATGGACTTGGAGTTTCGAATATCCATTAGTACTTCTTCATTATACTTTAAGCCCTTACTGGAATTTCTTACCCTTTATATATTCGCCATTATTCCAGTACATCCAAAACATGTCTGAAGATACACAAACGTTCAACGAAATCTTCCAAAAGCGACAGAGAAACCCTTTACAGCACTAATCAAAACGGTCACTTATAATCTAATTATATCTTCGTCAATTCCATATCAAATATCAATAAACAGCACGGAGTCGTTGAAAGGAAAGAAAAGCTAATATAATTAACCCCAGTCTGTTCAAAGGGAAACTTAAGTCCGATCTATAAACTGTATTACTTTCATCCATTAAAACACAATTTACTGATGCTGGTAGACCGATTAGTTTCGTTATCAGAGTCTACTACTTCCACATAAATACAAAACAATCGCAATATTGACGAGCAAATACGCCGTCAAAATAGAAACAGCAGATCAAGACAAAGGTAATCTTTTTTATGCAATTGTAACTTACAGCCATTTCAAAATGCAATATGTAACCGAACCTGGTTACATTCGGTGATATCCTTCGATGACCGTACTTAATTAAGAGTGTTCGTTGATACCCTCTATATGATCTTACTTAAGAGTGTTTGATGATATCTCCTTGATGTTCGTACTTAAGAGTGTTTGGTGATATCCACTAGATGATGTTACTTAAGAGTGTTCGATGATATCCACTAGATGACCTTACTTTAGAGTGTTCGGTGATATCCACTAGATGACCTTAATTTAGAGTGTTCGGTGATATCCACTAGATGACCTTACTTATCCACTAGATGACCTTACTTTAGAGTGTTCGGTGATATCCACTAGATGACCTTACTTTAGAGTGTTCGGTGATATCCACTAGATGACCTTACTTAAGAGTGTTCGGTGATATCCACTAGATGACCTTACTTTAGAGTGTTCGGTGATATCCACTAGATGACCTTACTTTAGAGTGTTCGGTGATATCCACTAAATAACCTTACTTAAGAGTGTTCGGTGATATCCACTAGATAACCTTATTTAAGAGTGTTCCGTGATATTCACTAGATGACCTTACTTAAGAGTTTTTGGTGATATCTTCTAAGTGAGCTAACTTGAAAGTGTTTGGTGATATCCACTAGATGACCTTACTTTAGAGTGTTCGGTGATATTCACTAGATGACCTTACTTTAGAGTGTTCGGTGATATCCACTAGATGACCTTACTTAAGAGTGTTCGGTGATATCCACTAGATGACCTTACTTTAGAGTGTTGGGTGACATCCACTAGATGGATTTACTTTAAAGTGTTTGTTGATATCTCCTTGATGTTCATACTAAAGAGTGTTCCGTGATATTCACTAAATAGCCTTGCTTAAGAGTATTTTGTGATATCTCCTTGGTGTTCTTACTTAAGAGTTGTGAGATTCTACTTAAGAGTATTTTGTGATATCTCCTTGGTGTTCGTACTGAAGAGTGTTCGGTGATATCCACTAGATTATCTTACTTAAGAGTGTTTGGTGATATCTCCTTGATGTTCGTACTTAAGATTGTTCAATGATATCCTCTAGATAATCTTACTTAAGAGTGTTCGGAGCACAGGAGACCGAAATCATAATATATCATTGACATACCATTTCCTCTGTAATGAAGGTAGAAAAAGGGAATGAGTGCAACGAGTCTTTGGGTCACAGCCGGTCGTAGTTAGACATTTATCTACATATTTTCACCAAACCAAACGAACGGTTGATACAGATTGTATAATGGTTAGTCTAACGATTCACCGTCTTCTCATATTTATTATTGGTTATTCGAGATTAAATGGCGTTTATTTCAAATGGCTTTGAACGGTTGGCATGGAGATGACATGGGAACAAGCTTATTCGTAGAATATATATCCCCCGTTTTTCCCCTTTCGTAAAGGAGTGATCATATTGTATGTAAACTCTTTTGAGGTTTGGTTGAAACATGTAATTTCCATGCTGTTTACACAAGATGTATTGCTTGGAAATCGAACAAAAGCTAAAGACTTATACACAGGTTAGATGTGTTATTGAACATATGTTACGGAATAAAGTGAAGTGGTTGAAATAAGCATAGACTGAATGTTATATACTTGTAATGATACTAAGCAGTTCCGTGGTAAATTAAATGTTTCGTTAATCAAAGTGCCAGAACTCCTCAAATTAACGTGAACCAAAAGTGACAATTAAACTTTGCCTAGTCCGCTAGACATTTAACCTTGTTACCAAGTTTGAAGAAAATCGGATAATATTTGTTGTCGATATTGCACGGAAACAGCAGAATATGACAATTTTGTTAATCAATGGACCTTAACTCCGCCAAATAATGTGCGCCAAAAGTGGCGATCGAACTTGGTCGATCCCTTTAGCCATTTTACCTTGTCACCAAATCTGAAGAAAATTGGATATTATTTGTTGCCGTTATTGCACGGAAACGAAACGTGACAGAGGGACAGACAGACAAATTGATATCCCCGTTTCGGCGAAAGCGGGAGAAAAATATATACATTTGTATAACGTGCGTATATATTAATCATTTATGGATATTCCTCTCGTAATAACTAGTACGCACGTACAATCTAGTACGTGCGCACGTAGTAGCTGAGCCAGTCATATGGTGTGTTTCTAATATGGATATCTGAGACGCCCCATATGGTTGGCTCAGCTACTGCGTGCGCACGTATTGCGATCACAATTAATGAATAAATACATTGAATTCTGAACCAATAATATGGGGCGTTTCAATAACAAATATGGGGAATCAAAATTTATTGGCAGAGCATGAAATCTAGTATAGTTAGAATTATGTTCATTTACGGATCTATAGGAGGTTATAGGGATTGCAATCCCCTTTTAACTTGTTAATTTCTTTCGAAGTAAAGAATTGAAGATAAAATACTATTGAAGTTTCTTTTGAACATGGAATTAAATCGGTGATCTAGCATGATTCTGGAATTCAGAAAAGGGTTCCCAAAGATTTTAAAATTCAAAAGGTTTCTTGACCCACACATGAATTGCTGTGACGGTTGTGTTTGTTGAGACTGAATTTATTGTAGGTAAAATAATGGTAACAGTTTGATACAACAATTATATCTAATGAGAGGTTGTAAAAAAGGTTTTTAGCACTTGTGAAATTAAAAAGCAATTTCAATAATACCTCAGGCCCTAGCATAAAGTTTGTTCCTTGCAGAATTCGAAAGTATGCCGTGTGAGCATACACCCGAGCCCTTAGCATTCAGCTTAAATATTTGCTGAATTGTCTTTCGTTTTCAGGCGTAAATAACTATATAATCTATCAATGAAATATTTTCTTAAGATAAAAGAAGTCATAATTCAGTGTCTGGAAGCTACAAATTAGTCTTGATAAAATTGAAAAAATATATGGGGGAGCTTACCCCCGGGGTTTCTAGCATTAATCTCTTATATGGATTATGTTATCCGAATCAACCTTCGTTTGCGATGGATAATAAATGCGACACAATATACTAGTGTATTAACAGGTGTAGTTTCTTGTCTGGCAGCAGAAATAGGCAATGCGTCTTCAGTATTCAAAATTTTAAACAATTTATGAAGGATGCCTAAAACTCGATCCCCTGGAGAAATATTACCGCTCACAATTACTGAATATACACGTTGGAATTCTGTTCTGTTTTGGAACTAAAGACAATAGTCCCATCAAAAGGATATTATATTATTTTTAGATAACAGTGGAATCGATCAATATTTGGGTCGGGAATACAGATTTACCATATTTGTCGATTCCAAATCTGGAGCAATTCACTGGTTGATTGAAAACTTTTTCAAAGCAAAGTTAATACGGTATCAATATACGGTGAAATTGTCCTGTCTCAATCCCATCCCCCTTAAAGGTTTGTGAATGTGTCTTAAGCTAATAAAAACGTCGAGCACAGAATAATTTAGAATATACAGGATTACCTACTTCTTTAAACCTATCTGCCAATCCCCGTAAACTCCTCTAGATCCGTCAAGGCACATAATTGAAAGTATACTGAATTCCCCAGTACTTTAAATCTGTATGAAATAGCTCTACCAATAAATTGGGATTCTGCATACATGTATTTGATTGGCTCAGCTACTACGTGCGCACTAATAGATAGTACGTGAGCTAGTATGTTCGTACTAGTTATTACGAGGGGAATATCCATTAAACGATTTCTATTCTGTTTTTTTTCTATGAAAATGTTGTTTACCATGCCGAAATGTACACACCTAGACCAGTCCATATTTTAGCACTTTGTTAATTTTTCAATTCTATTCATAACAATTATTGCTAAATATTAATGTTTTCAATATTTTATTTGATCTTAATTTTTGTTTTATGCCATATTCAACAATTTTTCAGTTGTATGGTGGCGGCCATTTTTTAATGGTGGAGGAGAGAAGCCGGTTACAATACACCCGGGAAGATACCGCCGGCCTTCCTCAAGTAAACTGGCAAACTTTCTCACAATAATCGGTTTAGGTTCTAGCAGGACATCCAATGTACATGGGCCATTATAGCCTGTTTAAAATGTTTCCAGATATATGTATATCCATTATAAGAGTAGGATTTTATCTGAACATCCATGACTTTCGTATCATAAAATAAGATCTCGCGAATTTGTATTAAACTTCGATCTAATGTTTTCATTTAATTGTATAATGGCGACATGATAAAATCTTTAATTTTGTAGAGCATTTTATCAAACGTGTTACTTCGCCATCATAATTAAATCCTTATCGCCTTGGATTACAGTATTGTTCCATAGATGGTGATATTTTATTCAATAATTGTTGATAAGGGCACCAAACAAGTCACCGACAAAAATCAATGTCCGCCATATTAAAACAGCGCGATGGAACTTTACGCGCAGTATATCAGCAATATGCAGATTTTATATGTTTTTAAACTTATTGTAACTAACGCTTAAGATGTTCTTTTACAGAAATTCTTCAAATTCTTTTTATCATTTTTATGCCTTACAATGGTTTATATTTAATTTAAAATGTCAGCTATTGCTACTGTTTTAAGAACTGCATGCCCGCCAAAACCACGATCGAGTCTGAAACAGATAAACAGGACCACAGACGTTGTGATGGTTCCTTATATCAACTATAGATATATCCACGCCGAAGAAAAATGTCAAATTATAGGATATTGGGTTTATTTGTATTGTATCACGTCAATGCCATTATTTAAGTCCCATTAGGTTATTATAAAAAAAGTGGAAACAAAATAATCGATCGACACATGCCTATCTAAATCTTTAGGATAATTCATAATGTAAAATGGAATAAAATAAAAATGAAACGATGTGTGCCTCGTGTAAATGGATTAGTATGTTTGCATCACTGTGAGCATGTGAATTTATGCATGTGTGTGTATGCATATGTATATAATTGTATTTGTTCATGTATATGTCTGCTTGCGCGTGAGTGTCGTAATATGTTTTGCTCTCATAATTTCCAAAAACAGAAGGTCGCCAAAAACAAAAAATTTGAACCCACACACGTTTTATTGTTGCCTTTATACGGATGCATAAGCACGCATGAACACACGTCTGTGCGGGTTGGTAGTAGGGGGTACTTCCCGATGGCACATGATTCATCCTCCGAATTATCCATTGGGCGTCCGTGGTCGAGTGGTTAGGGCATCGCGCTTTGAACCACGGAACCTCTCACTTCTGGTCAGCGGAGGTTTGAGCCCGGCTGGAACCTGATTTTGTGAGAAAATTTGCGAATTTACTTGCAAAAAGCCGAAAGTCTCTTACCAGGTACAGTGTAAGCGGCTTCTGCTCTACCACTGACAACTTTCTGTCACCATATAACTGAAAACTGTTGAGTGCAGCAAACAAAATTCCATGGATTCGTATGGAGTTAATAGTCACCATGTTTGTAATTTATTATTTGAACTTTAATATGAAAAACATTATCACATTCTGGTCATTATTTGTCTAAAATTGATGAGATCTGTTTTGTTTTATTTTTTGTTGTTGTTGATGTTTGCTTTTACAGCTGTACTTCTACAGACTGTGATACGAGCACTTTAAATCAATGTGTGGGCACATGAATTGGTACACGTGGACATGATTTCCCGTATGACCATGACATCATTGAGGCCGATTCTTCTTTGAATAATTTTGTAACTTTGAATGTTGTTTTACGGAACACTCAACAATCTTTTCAGTCATATGGTTGTTGCCAGTTTTTAATGGTGAAGGAGAGACCACCGGCCTTCCTTAGGAAATGGCAAACTTTCTCTCAAATTTAGCTTAGGCTCTGGTGGGTTTTTTTTAAATTGCGACATTGTCGTAGAAATGTGTAAGGTGCGATTATATGGTGGAACAGAAACTTCAGCATATGAAGAAATAGCTGTGGTATGCGACTTATTGGAGCATTAGCTGTGGGTTTTTTGTTCAAAATATTTATTTTTATTTTTTACTATTTAGATTCATATACAATAACAAAAAGAAATATACAGAGACAAAAATCCTTAAATCCCTCTATATTTTGTGAACATTTCTTGCGAAATCCAAAACAGAAAATAAGATGTCTACCATCATTAAATTTCTGCTCGGTGACAGAAGCAGTCCTTAAGAAATAACATCTGAGAACATTTTGGCTTCTGAGAAACGGACTTTTCATAAAAGAATGTTTTAAAAGATATTTCCAACAGTTAATTCCTAATTACCTAGTTTGGGTTGTCTTTCTCAGTTCGATCAAATATAAGACAAAAACATGGAATAAATTTCCGGTAAAACTCCCTAAGTCAGATGGGAATTCTTACTTTCTTCTTTGTATCTGGACAAGTAATTCTTTTTGCCTTGATTTTGTCACATGTAGGTTTGGTATAGCCATTTCCAACTATATCACCCCAAATGTGATTTTTGAAACCCAAACTAAAATTTACTTAGCTTTTTCACCAAGTTGTCTCCTCTGAATGCACGAGACCTGCTGCGAGATGTTGAAACCAGGTGTCACTGTACGTACTTATATCATCAGTAGATGAGTCATATCCCTCCAAGTACTTAGTACATTGTTCATCAAACGAACAGAATTTTGAAAAGTGTTTTACGCCACACTTGACAATTTTTCAAATATATGGTGGCGGTCAGTTTTTAATGGTGCAGGAGAGAACCTGGTTACAACGTATCCAGGTTGAGACCACCGGTTTTCAGTTTCTCATTAAATTCAGCTTAAGTTTCAGCGGAGCTTGAACCTGCCCTGAAAAGAAGCGGGGGTTTATGCATGACGCCCACATTGTTTATTACAAAACGCTTCTTGTATTTAATTTTCACAAGTCAATCCCATGTTTTTTTTTAATCTAAATTAGTCTTCCTTCATTAAATTTTCAACAGAAACATCACGCAGCAGTAAAAGATCTGTTGACGTCTAAATAACAATATTGAAAGAAAACAGATAAATGTATTAATTATAATTTCCATGTATGTACAAGTATTGTAAACATTAGCTAAACCACTGACGGGAGTGTTTATGTTTGTTTGTTTATTATTGTTTAACATCCCACTCAGAAATATTTCACTTATATTGAGACGTCATCAAATGCCGGTGAAGGGGCTTCAAATCTTGGTCTATGCTCGGCACTTACGGCCATTGAGCAGTGAGGGTTCTTTAACGTGCTAACATCTACTGTGACACGGGACCTACGGTTTTTACTGTCTCATTCGAAGGACAGGAAATCATCCTGCTGCCGGCTGGACTCGAACTCAAGACCTCACTATCAAGTGTCAACCGGAGAGTTTATACGTGTCATGGAGAAGTAAGCGTTACCTATCGAACAATAACAACACCCCAAAAATGGGCCTAATTAAAATCACAGAAGATGTAACAGGATAAATAGCGAATTAACGTAAAACAAATTCTGCTAAAATGGTTTTTTCTGTCTTGCTTGCAATGAGAGTCTTTACAACTGAAACAATTAAAGAAATATAGAGTCTTTATCCAAAGTGTCATATACTCTAAACCGTTTAAATACAAATAGTAGTAAAGTAGTTTTCAGACATGGAATATAAACAGTATCAGTATTACAATACAGCATTTCTCTGACGTAATCGCAATATGCATGTGCCCTTTAAGTCAATCACTCGTAGGACTTTTACCAAGCGTGTTCAAATAATATGTTTAACCGGAATAAACCGGTATAAACTGCAGCAATATCGGGAAAACGCAGCCATAAGCTACATTTATTATTCACATATAAAGTAATAATAATTCTTACATGAATATGAGATAAATGCCAATAAATCGCACGAGCTTCTTTGGCACTCAATTATTTTCGTGTACAAAGAACCGAAAATTAAATTGCGACTACATACCCAAGCTAACTGTTAGCAATGACCCCGATTTTATCACAATACACATAGATTCATCAATATTAAACAATCAGTTGTTATACTTTAATAACTGCAACCCAAGAGAAAAACTAGAGACAAAAACCGATTTTACAACTGATAAAATGCTCTAGAAACCTATGTGCTCCAGAATGAATTAAACATTGTTTCTCAAACCCGTGCAGACTAACGATTGATTTAAAACCTATAAACTCCACCCCTCACGCATATTAATGAAAACTGTCAATTCACTACAATTTTGGGGGGCTATTCTAATCCAAACGCCAGAAAATACTATAATACACAGGTGCATATATTTGTTATTTTAACCACCACGTTATCTATTTCAGAAATATATGAGATAAAATATTGCTTTAATCTGCATGCGATCTTTCTGACGACGATAGGTCATATTGCTTTAGTATAAAAAATCTTAGATACCAAGGTATAAATCATTAGGATGTCCAGGATATAGGTACAAATATGGTAAAAATGGACAAACACGGGAGTCTTGAAATCAAGAGGTGGGATCAGGTGCCATGGAGGAGTAAGCATCCCCTGTCGACTGGTCACATCTGCCGTGAAAACCACAGTCATATTAAAACGAAATACGTGAGGGAAGAATCCTCGTCATAATTGGTAAAGACGTCTTAACAAGCGCCATCGAACAGGTAACTCAACATTTCACTTAATGAAACATAGTAGTGGCAAACAAGATTATTAAACCGACAGTAAAATTTTCGATAATACACATGTTCATTTAAAATATGGAGGAATGTTGGTTTACATATTCTCCAGTTTCACAAAGTCGCGTATGATCGAAGCTTCTATTCCTACATTTGCAATATAAATGCACTTCCATATTACATCTCTTTATAAAAATTATTTGTTGTGTGACAAAACATCGCAGGACGACTATATGAATCACGTTTGCTGTAAACATTTCGCGTACGGTAAGGTCGAAATAATTACTGAATACTGTTTATCTGGAAAGTTTTACCTCTAGTTATTTTTGCCCTTTTGTGACAAAGAACATATTCACCCTGTCTTAAATTCGCCCTAAATCACCATTATCTCATGAATGGCTTGTATGTCTGTACTTCAGTTTAGTTTGAAATATTCGCTTTCATTTTAAATTCGCGCCATTATCTAAGTGCGAAAACAGCGAAAATAAAACGGGAACAAAAACCACAGGTATACAGTATATATTATAATAAACCAAATGAAATTCAATATTCTGTCATACATTTCTTAAAGTTCACCGAATTAAAATTTCTGTTAAATTATGTAAAGTAACATTTAATGTAATTTTGAAATTATCCATTTTTCCATACAATTCTTTCTTTAATTTAGGAACAAGCTACAATACAAATACTAGATTCATTCAGAATTTCACATTTTAATTTACAGAATTGTTTGTTTGTTTGTTTGTTTATTGTTGTTTAACGCCCCACTCAAGAATATTTCACTCATATGGAGACGTCACCAAATGCCGGTGAAGGGCTTCAAATTTTGGCCTATGCTCGGCACTTACGGCCATCCGAAAGACAGGAAACCAACCAGAGTCGAGCGCGCTACCGACTGACCCAGGCCGGCTCTAATTTACCAAAACAAAAAAAACAGTTTTACATTATCATACTAAAAAAGAAAAGTTCCTTCCAATGTGATACTTTTAAAATCCCGTGTTATAATACTTTCCATTACTACCATTGGTCAATGGAGCAAACGGAACATCTAATAAATCTTGGATACATCGAAGGGTGATTTTACACCGTCTTTAGCACGCATGTAATTTCATTTTCCCCAGAAATTCATCTATTTGAAAGACAGATACCGTAACTCTTACTGTATATATTTCTGCGTGCAGTTAATCACGCGACCTCCATATACACACCATACACGTGGGGTATTTTACCTGATGTCACTCCTTACTATGACAGGTCCTGTATCAACAGATGATTCTTAGCACAAATGTGGGACTGGTTCGCGGGAAGAGGGGGTAAATTACACATAAAACTCTTCATCGCGTATATACCCCCACGCGTTAATTTCCACGTTTAAGGTACTTAACTGTATCGTAATTAACTGACATTTGCTTTTTAAAAAGGTACGCGCTAAAAGCTCTTTGTAAAATCTGTATAACAAGTATCTTGAGTCAGACAAATATATCGACGATCAGTTGTTAGGGGACCTCAAATCATTTGTATGACAATTTGTATTTCCAAGGATGAAAATGTTTAAGTAATCTCTCTCTCTCTCTCTCTCTCTCTCTCTCTCTCTCTCTCTCTCTCTCTCTCTCTCTCTCTCTCTATCTCTCTCTCTCTCTCTCTCTCTCTCTCTCTCTCTCTCAACCCATCAAATTCACACAAATACCCGATTTCTATACCTCTACCAAATGTACCAAGTTGTAAAGTCGGCTTTTCTTCAACATAAAATCGATGATGGAACACAATAATGATTTCTGGTTTTTTTCCTATATATGGTCCCCACGAACAGCCATTATTTGTCGCCACATCATACAAAAACTCATAGAAACAATTTCAAACCGGTGTTAAATTATCACAAATTCAATATACCTTCAGAATCTTGTGATTCCGTTTGTAATATGGACATTCAGATCTCCAGAACGACTTAATTAACATATAAATTTGTAATAAACACACTCGATTAAATGATAATGAAGATATTACGATGGTAACAGCGTTATGGTATTGTCAGAGCAATGTAAGTATGAAACTTAAAAGTAATCACCAGGGTTTCTATGACAGCGGCATTTGTGTACCGGGGACATCCGTGTCTCATGCTCACAATTTGTTGTGTCACGGTATTTTTATTCAAGGGGATATTCTAAAGAAAAGGGGAGTTCCATGTATACTAGAATCTGCCGACTGAATATTTAGTTTCAACTCATATCAATACCAGATACCAAAGCACATATCGATAGGATGTCCCAGATACATACACAAATATGGTGATATTGGACAAACACGGACCTCTAGAAATCCAGGGGTGGGGCTAGGTGCTATCAGAACTGAAATTATTTAAGTTAAGATAATTTAATTAACAACAGATGGAAATATCAACGTTTACAGTATTCCATACAATTTCTTTGAATTCATTTTCACATCAATTTCCACTAAGTCTTGATACATCATACGAACCTGACAAACATTAAAACGATATAAGCTGTCACAATGATTATTTTTGTCCCCTGACATATGGTCGAAAATATGATAAAATATTTGTTCAAATACATTATCAAACACGTAAAACGTAGTAAAAGATCTTCTTTTCGAAGTTATTTGTTTTATTAGAATTTAAGTTTTCCCGTACCTTATAATATCCAGCTGTATTTCCGTATGCAATGACATTTTAGATAAACTCTTTCGCCATATCAAATATACTTCATAATTCGGTCAGGGGATCTTGGTCTTTTACGCACTCGGACTATGTTAAAGTCGGCCGATTTTTATGCGTTTTATATTTACTTTTAAAATACAGGACATGATTTTTATTGGAAAGTGCATGTATTATGTAAACTATATGCTTTTCAACGCTATTTTAAATACCTGAAGAAAATCGGATGAATGTTTGAATAAATGCATCAGGTCACTAAAAGAAAAATTTCCTATCTTTGATGTTACCCTCAATGCTGACATTGACAAAATCAAAACAATATAATTGTGAAAAGTATGCGTACCTCATGTTTTACAATCGTGTCGCCATGTCCGTTTGAGTTGGGCAGTTCATGAATATATGTTTCAAGAATGCGATAGGACGAGTTAAATATGGGTCGAGATCACCCGATATATCCGGCACGTGGACAATTTCAGAAACGAATGCCTTGAAACCACGAAAAAGACCAACTTTGCTTTGATTTGGATATGAAATGATGATGTACGAAAATAAACGCAAAGGGTAATAAGAATAGAATGTATATTTACTGCAAATAGCACGTGTTTATTGGACACTCGGTAATCTTCGTAAAAATGTACCGAAAGTTAATTTGCAATTCTCAAAGTAATGGCGGACAAACAATAACTGATATTACAGGTTACATTTGGCAAGATTTTTGCAATTTTACACATGCGTTTGTTATTCTAACTACCAGATGGGCTCTTTGAGATATATATGAGAAAAAATATTACATAAAGTGGGCATGTAAAATTTTTCACCTACGACAGCTCATATCGTTTTAAGAGTGCAATCATCATTAATCACGCACATGTAAATAGGCCATTTAGATCGCCTGCGCAAACTTCAGTAATTCAAAAGATTTAAAGGTATAGATGTGTGATCGCTATATCTGCAATACAGACTCACCCTGATTGTAGCCCCTAAATCTCGTGGTCTTGAATTTCAAAATTCTCTCATTGGTTATCTTCTGTATTTTATCGATAATATACTATTTCGTTATTTCATGTTTCATATATATGTTACGGGAAAATATTCCGAGGAATTCATGCTACCATGTCTTTTATGCTTTTCTTTTATTGTTGTTTCATATTCTGTCAAATACATGTATATAGTGACGTCACCGGCGTCATGTGAAGTGCCTCACATTTTGACATGTGCTATGGACTGGCGCCAATGCAGCTAAGAGACCCTTTAGCAGTAACTGCGGTCCTGTGACTTTGTCAATTTCCCGATTGGCATAATGATAGAGATACCCGCAAAAACATAGACGTCGTTATAGTAACTGATTGTTTCTTGACGTCATTTTCCGGGAATCTGTATCATTTTGCCAACCGGAAGACTGGCAAAGTCACAGGACCGCATTAACTGCTAAAGGGTCTATGCTATCCTACAGGCCACGCCTACTCCGACATGCAACCTCGGTTTAAAGTCTCACTCAAAAGACCCGTGACTTTTTCTTCGTATGTTGTGCGCTTGTCGACGGAATACTCAGTGCCATAGTCTTTGTCATAGTCATATGGAGACGTCGCCAATTGCCGGTGAAGGGCTTCAATTTTTTTTCCTATGCTCGCCAATTGTGGCCATTGAGCAGTGAGGATTCTTTAACGTGCCGACACCTACTGTGACACAGGACTCGGTTTTTAGTATCTCATCGGAAGGACAGGAAACCGAGCTGCCGCCGACTGGATTCGATCTCACGACCAAGAATCGAGCGCGCTGAGCCAGGTCGGCTCCAAAGTCAAACGCTCAATCACTAGAACACCACCAGCTCTTTGATTCTGAAACAATATCGCACTGTCCAAATTTATTTATACCATAACATATTTATCTTACAATTATTGAAGAAGCCAAAAGTTGAAATTTATGCACTTACTATTTTCAATTTGACTTCTTATTACGATTTCTCAATCTTTGATATTCATTTGTTTTCGGAACGAACTTGTTTTTTTTTTTCAAATGCTTACGCAAGACCCCAAAAGGACATTTTTATTATATGTTTATACTTATTTTAATGTTTACCGTCGAGGTCATAGTTTTTATTTTTTTTTAAATTATTTATATATTTTATTCATATATTAATTATTGGAGAATCTTTTCTATATATTATACTTTTATTTACGTCGCCGAAACGGACTTTATGCAGGTACTATTTTCAATTTTCACCCGCCAGAGTTTTCAAAATTATTCATACACTAGTTATTGACTCCTTATGATTCGTTGTTCATATTGAAAGTAAAATTTTGATTAAAAATGCTAATTTTCATCAAACACGTACTACTATAGTGAGCATACGTTAAACCAAGAGCTTCACAGAAGAGGAGTGGGGGTAGATGACGTGGGATAGTAAACACCCCCTGCCGACAGGTGAGTGGGACAAAGCAAAATCAAACGAGATACTGGTATAGTATAACAAAGTATTAATCTTCAGGATGTCAAGAACACAAATATGATATTCTGGTGAACATTGGACAAACACCGACGTCTGGAAATCCAGAGGTGGGATAAGGTGTCATGGAGACGTACGCATCCCCCTGTTGACCAGTCACGCCCGCCGAGAGTCAACAGTCAAATTCAAATGAAATAAATGAGAACAAATCTTCGTCACAATTGGTACTGGTAACTCAAAAGATTCATTAAGGGAAACACAATTGCAAACAAGATCATTATAGCGACCGTAAATACTAACAGTATAAACTGCCAATTAACCTAACCCAATTCCGGTGAAATATTTCATGTAGTTGGTATGGTTTTTTTTCTGATAGAAAGTATTCTGGAGCATGACCATATAAACTGACTCTATATCGCCAATCAAATCTAAAACAAACCGATGACCTTTTCAACGAGCTTAACCTTTTGACCGAACTCAGGGGATTTTATAGAACACTTGCGTCAAGTGTAGCATGCCAACAGGAGACGCTGGATCATTCCAGACACCTGGCTACATCCTGTTTCGGATTCACATTTGTTCTTTGTCTTGAGATCGCTGTAATATCCATTTTGTCGTACTCTAATTGACTTGTAGTTTCGATATCAATTGGAGCTTCTTCATTTTGCTTATTAAGCTTTTTTCAGATTTTGTTCATGTCCTTTATGTGCTAAGGCGGTCATATGCAATAAAATACACCAGACTCTTTGTCCAGAAATGCTACAACAATTATTTGAAAGGAATTCGTACAGTCGATTGTTATGTACATGTATCTGGAAAGCGCTTGGAAATTTTATATATTTATTTACAACGCCGAAACAAACTTAATGTACCTATTATTTTCAATTTTCACATGTCGATCCCATTGTTTTCAACATGATTCATATCCTTGTTATTGTCTCCTTATGATTCGTTGTTAATACTGAACAGTACAATTTTGTTTAAAATCTGTTAATTTCCATAAAAAACCGTGTACTAGCCTAGCCCATAGTACAAATATGTCAAACCGAGAGGTCCGCAGATGAGGAGTGGGGAAAATGACGTGTGCAAGTAATTGAGTCAAACCAAAATCAAATGAGATATAATCACAGTATAAAAATTCACAGAAAACAAAGTGTCATTTGCTTACTTTTAAATTGAAGATAAATTCAAAAGTGAGAGTAGTCATGTGCTCACTTTTGAATTTATCTTCAATTTAAAAGTAAGCAAATGACAAAAGTATTAATCTTCAGAATGTCAAGAATACAAATATAATATTATGGTGAACATAAGACAAACACGGACCTATGGAATTCCAGTGGTGGGATTTAAAGCGATATAAGCTGTCACAATGACTATTTTTGTCCCCTTATATAAAGTCGAGAATATGATAAAAATGTGTTCAAATACATTATCAAACACGTGATATGTTGTAAAAGATATTCTTTTCGAAGTTATTTGTTTTATTAGAATTTAAAATTTCCCGTACCTTAAAAAATTCAGCTGTAAACTCTTTCGACTTATCAAATGCACTTCGGAATTCGGTCAAGGGATCTCGGTCCTTTACGCGCTCGGACTATGTTAAAGTCGGCCGATTTTCTGTGTTTTATATTGATTTTTAAAATACAGGACGTGATTTTTAATTAATAGTGCTTGTATTATGTAAAATATATGCTTTTCAACGCTATTTTAAATACCTGAAGAAAATCGGATGAATAATTACTTCAGGTCATTAAAAGAAATTTTCCCGATATTTAATGTTATCCTGAATGTTGACATTGACAAAATAAAAAATATAAAATTGTGAAAAGTATGCGTAGCTCATGTTGTACAACTGTGCCGCCATGCCCGGTGGAGTTGGGCAGTTCATGATCATATGTGTCATAGGCCTCGGTGCCGGGGGGGGCCCCCCTTTTTTTGAAAAGATAGGCATAGGTGTTGAAAATTGGGGCTTAGCCCCCAAGATGTTTCTGGCGTGTGTGTGTTTTAAGTTGGTTTAGCTCCCCCCCCCCCCCCCCCCACACTTCTGGCGTGTGTGTGTTTTAAGTTGGTTTAGCCCCCCCCCCCCCCACTTTCAATTTGCTTCCGACGCCTATGTGTGTCAAGAATGATAAAGCCGAGAATGCATTTGGACGAGTAATAAATGGGTCGAGATCACCCGATATACCCGGCAAGTGGACAATTTCAGGAACGAATGTTTTGAAACTACGAATAAGGCCAACTTTGCCTGATTTAGGTATGAAATGATGATGTTCGAAAATAAAACCAAAAGGTAATAATAATAGAATGTATATTAACTGCACTTAGCACGTGTTTTTCGGACACTCGGTAATCTTCATAAAACAAACAAACAATAACTGATATTACGGGTAACCCGTACTTTTAACTTTTTACGGGCACTTTAAAGTGATATGAGCTGTCGAAGGTGAAAAATTTTACATGCCCATTTTATGTCGTATTTATATATATATATATATATATATATATATATATATATATATATATATATATATATATATATATATATAGTATATATATATATATATATATATATATAGTAGAAATAAAAAGTCCTTGGTACAGTAGAAATAATTATATTTACTATGATCAAAGGAATGTGTTGTTCTGAATAATAATTTTTCTACTATATATATATATATATATATATATATATATATATATATATATATATATATATATATATATATATATCGCAAAGTGACCATTTGGAGAATGGAATAAGAAATGCATGCCTGTAATTGCAACAGTTTTGCCAAACGCAACCCGTAATATCTGTTATTGTTTGTCCGCCATTACTCTGACCATTGCAAATTAACTTCGGTAGTTTTTTACGAAGATTACCGAGTGTCCAATAAGCACGTGCTATTTCCTGTTAATTTTCATTCTATTCTTATTACCATTTGCGTTTATTTTCATACATCATCATTTCACACCTAAATCAGGCAAAGTTGGTATTTCCCGCCGTCTCAAAACATTCGTTTCTGGAATTGTACACGTGACGGGCATATCGAGTGATCTCGATCCATTTTTAACTCGTCCCATCGCATTCTCGGCTTTATCATTCTTGACACATTATCATAAACTGACCAACATGGCGGCACGATTGTAAAACATGAGGTACGCATAGTTTTCACAGTTATATTTTTTATTTTGGTAATCTCAGCATTCAGGGTAACATTAAAGACGGGAAATATTGCTTTAAGTGACCTGATATTTTTTTCATATATTCATCAGATTTTCTTCAGGCATTTAAAATACCGTTGAAAGGCACATATCAATCTGAAATATATTAGTTGATGCACTTGTAGAAACCTGCAAGGATGCCAAGAAAAATACATGATACATAATTTTCAATCAAGTACATTTATAAGTAACACCTGAGCCGCTTTATTTCACAAACGATATTTTTATAGAACTGTCGAAGTATTAGATTAATAGTTACAAAACACGAAGTTTGTGCTTTTTCAGTTGACAACGGGAATAAGATTTTATGAGTTATGATCTGTTTCACGGAATTTAATCATTTAAATTTTTTTTACTTTTCTGCGACGTTTCTATTTAGAAGAATAAGTTTTATTTATTGCATTATTTTAGCCATTCGTTTGTTAGTTTGATGTTTTACGACAAACTCAATGATTTTTCAGTTATATGCAGGAGGCCCGTTTTAATAGTGGCGGAGAGATTCCCGTCACAATATACCCGTCTGTGGGCAAGCGCAGTTGATCACCACTTCGTCCATACTGTGATCATGTGCGCCACTTGATCACATCAACGGAGCTAATGTGGCGCTGTTGGAGACCTGACCGCGCTGCTACAGTGACTCTACTTCGTTTCTACTGCGTGTTTAACAGGACGAAGAACCACTGGGCGCACTATGTGAATGCGCACACTCTTGGCGTTCTAGGCGACCTAACCGCCTCAAATGGAGATGTCGTAGTGTTATCGTGGTACTGTATGAGACTTCTGCGTGCACCTCGGCGTTCTGCATTTTCCGTTCATATTTGACAATGAATAGACCTACTAAGGTTTTAAGCAATTATTAATTACACTTTTACCTTGGTTCGTTAATGGGAGTTAATTGTTCTGTGTTTTGTAGGCAAACAAGTTATTTTATACGATGATTTTTACATACAAAATATAAACCTTCAATCGCATAGGGTAATTTCGAGATAACAAGTGACAATTCTGTGATATTTCGATACTTCGGACCAGAAAAAATACTTCGAGATAAGCGAAAGTTCGAGATAAAAACTTCGAGATATCCGAAATAAAAGTAGTAATAATATACAAAAAGAGCGATACACAGGCATAAAAAATATTATGATCGGGTTCAGTCAGGTTGAGTTGGTCTTGCAGTTGCAAAATCAGGGTTACGCAAGCAATGTTCACCAAATATTTAGGAATAAATTTTTATTCCTGTGGACATTCTCTTTATTATTATTGTATATCAATCTAAGTAGTAAAAAGGAAAACAATTAATTGAAAAGACAGCTAATGCCTCTTTACTTTTTGCGTCTATCTGTTTTATACTGGTGTTTTTAACCATTTCTTTTCTGTACTTACAAAATTCATGTGATAACAAAAACATTACTTATCACAGATCAATAGTGCTAGTCTTGTCGACTGTGGGGTAGCAAATGAGGGTAGGGTAGGTGAAGTAAACATTCAATAGTGTACGACTGTGGGGTAGCAAATGAGGGTATGTGAACTAAACATTCAATAGTGTACGACTGTGGGAGTAGCAAATGAGGGTAGGTGAACTTTACATTCAATAGTGTACGACTGTGGTAGTAGCAAATGAGGGTAGGTGAACTAAACATTCAATAGTGTACGACTGTTGGAGTAGCAAATGAGGGTATGTGAACTAAACATTCAATAGTACGACTGTGGGGTAGCAAATGAGGGTAGGTGAACTAAACATTCAATAGTGTACGACTGTGGGAGTAGCAAATGAGGGCAGGTGAACTATACATTCAATAGTGTACGACTGTGGGAGTAGCAAATGAGGTAGGTGAACTAAAAATTCAATAGCTTTCGACTGTGGGGTAGCAAATGAGGTAGGTGAACTAAAAATTCAATAGCTTTCGACTGTGGGGTAGCAAATATAATAAACATAATACCAAAGTTATAATGCCCAAGACGATATCGTTTCTGTCAATTGGACTTCATCAGTTGAGCTCCAATTTGAAAAGTATGTGTATTTTCTTAAGATAAATTGGTATCATACAAGACCAAATAACATCTCTAAAAGTATAGCCAAAATCCGTCTAAGAGTAACTACTGTAAAAAAATGACCATCTTAGCTTTAGACAATTTTCGAATTTAAATAGTGTTAACAGTGCCATATATTACTTTAGTATCAGATGAATAGCTGGTACCGAAATACCAGGTTTATGTATACCCTCGGGGACTCAAACGGTCCACCAGCAGTGGCAACGACCTAGTGGTTATAAATATAATAAATATAATACCAAAGTCATAATGCTCAAGACGATATCGTTTCTGTCAATTAGACTTCATCAGTTGATGGGGTAGATGAGGGTAGGTGAACTAAACATTCAATAGTGTACGACTGTTGGGTAGCAAATGAGGGTAGAATGAACATTCAATAGTACATTCAATAGGGTAGATGAACAAAACATTCAATAGTGTACGACTGTGGGGTAGCAAATGAGGGTAGATGAACTAAACATTCAATATTGTACGACTGTTGGGTAGCAAATGAGGGTAGATGAACAAAACATTCAATAGTGTACGACTGTGGGGTAGCAAATGAGGGTAGATGAACTAAACATTCAATATTGTACGACTGTTGGAGTAGCAAATGAGGGCAGGTGAACTAAATAATGAATAGTGCACGATTGTGGGATAGTAAATGTGGGCTGATGATGTAGAAAGTCAATACTACTAGTGCACGATTGTGAGGTAGCAAATGCGGGTAGGTGACGACAGTAGCCAACACAGCACGATTGCGGGGTAGTCAATGAAGGCAGGTGATCTAATTAGTTAATACAAGTAGTTAATAATTGTGGGGTAGCAAATGAGGGTAGATGATCTAAATAGTCAATAGTGCACGCCTGTGTGGCTAGCAAATGAGGGTAGGTGATGTGAATAGTCAATAGTGCACGACTGTGGGGTAGTAAATGAGGGTAGGTGATGTGAATAGTCAATAGTGCACGCCTGTGGGGTAGTAAATGTGGGAAGGTGATGTAAATGATTGTGGGGTAGTAAATGTGGGAAGGTGATGTAAATGTTTAGTAGTGCACGATTGTGAGGGTAGTAAATGTGGGAAGGTGATGTAAATGTTTAGTAGTGCACGATTGTGGGGTAGTAAATGAGGATATGTGATGAAAATAGCCAGGAGCGCACGAGTCTGAGGGTAGCAAATGAGGGAAGGTAATCTAACTAGTCAATAGTGCACGATTCTGGGGTAAAAAATGAAGGTAGGTTAACTAAATAGTCAAGAGTGCAGGGTTCTGAGGTAC
Source organism: Atrina japonica (assembly GCA_030159075.1). Taxonomy (NCBI): domain Eukaryota; kingdom Metazoa; phylum Mollusca; class Bivalvia; order Pterioida; family Pinnidae; genus Atrina; species Atrina japonica. The sequence continues at coordinate 1,019,060 of BROG01000132.1, read as the reverse complement.
GAGGGTAAGTGATATAAAGAGAATCTCCATGATAATGGGCTTGCCAAAATAATGGACATATTTTAAAAAGGATTTCTTCATATTGATAGTCTTACACATAATAATGGATTTTTTTTTGTGATTTTTTTGTTATACGCCATACTCAACAATTTTTCAGTCATATGATGGCGTCCCGTTTTTATTGGTGGAGGAGAAACCCCGGTTACCCGGGTAAAGACCACCGACCTTCCGCAAGAAAACTGGCAAACTTTCCCACTTAATTCGAAATAACCCTAGCGGGATTCGAACCAGAGGTGACATAATAATGGACTTAGATGTCCAGACAACAAGACGATATCTCCATAATGCTGGGTTTGTCAATAGTAACCGACTTAGATGTCCAAAAAACAAGACGATATTTCCATAATGCTGGGCTTGTCAATAGTAACCAACTTAGATATCAAGAAAACAAGACGATATCTCAATAATGCTGGACTTGTCAATAGTAACCGACTTAGATGTCCAGAAAACATGACGATATCTACACAAAGCTGGGCCTGTCAATAGTAACAGACTTAGATGTCAAGAAAACAAGACGATATCTCAATAATGCTGAACTTGTCAATAGTAACATAAAAAATCTCAGATACCAAAGTATAAATCAATACAATGTCCAGGACAAAGATACAAATCCAGTAAAAATGGACAAACACGGACATCTGGAAACCAAGAGGTGGGATCAGGTGTCATGGAGGAGTAAGCAGCCCCTGTCGACCGGTCACACCCGCTGTGAGTCCACAGTCAAGTCCAATGAAATGCGTGAGGAGTGTATCCTTTTCACAATTGGTACAGACGTCTCAACAACCGCCAACGAAAAGGCAACTCAACATTTCACCTAGTGATATGCGGGTGACTGTGTCTATAGTAAGTAAAATGTATGAAGCGTGTGTGCTTGATTCTGTTGTATCTTTAATTTCTAGTTCGCTGGGATATATCGCATTGACATATGTATGAAAATTGTCATTATTAATTGACAAAACGTCGTCGATATATCTAAATGTCAAATTAAAGGACACCGCTAACTTTTTCTTCTTTTGATTCAGCAGTTTCTGAATGAAGTCTCTTTCGTATGAATAAAGAAACAAGTCGGCCAATAAAGGGGCACAATTGGTACCCATAGGAATGCCAACAATTTGTTGAAAGACCACGTCTCCGAACATTACAAATATATTGTCTATTAGAAATTCCAGCATGTTTTTATATCAACTTCAGTGTATTTATGTGTAGAATCAGAGTGGTGTTTGACGAAATAAGTATCCTGATAGCCAGTCACTAGATATTTAACCGACTTAGATGTCCAACAACAAAGACAACTCTCCAAAATGACGGACTTGTCAGTAACAAATGACTTAAATGAATAACACCGCGGAAAGATCTCTCCAAAATGATGGACATGCGGGTAACAAAGCAGGGTTAAAAAAATCCACTCGCGCGCTCGCATTGGCGAGTAAAAAATCGTTTCGGGCGAGTAAATATCCATAATGAACTCGCCTGTGTGGCGAGTGCTGACGCCCTACTGAAAATTTGTTTTCTCTTTTAAATTTCGAAACTGGTCCATTTCCTTCTATTTTCAATACATTACAATAAACAATTAGAAACTTAAATAATTCTTTTATTGACAATTATACATGTTAGTCTTTACCTCATTGCCAAAAATGTCACAAAACACATCGTGTATTGACAGCTGACACTTGCAGTTTGTTGAGGAAGTGGAAGTTGGAAGTGTGTAAATAAAAGAGCTAATTCCGAATGGACCTGAATTCAGGATTTGGTAAAATAATCATAACACTATAATTTGTATAGAAGTTGTAAAATCTGAATGTAAGTGAATGATAAAAGTAAAAATAGTAACTCAATACTATAAATAAAAGTTTTAATGAAAATATAGAAATGGATAGCTATTGTTTTCATCTAACAATAGTGAAAACTTACTTTTGTATTTTATATTGATTTAGTTAAACTTGTTTGTTTGTTTATTGTTGTTTAACGTCCCACTCAAGAATATTCCACTCAAATGCCTGTGAAGAGGTCAAATTTTGGCCTATGCTCGACACTTACGGCCATTGAGCAGAGAGGGTTCTTTAACGTGCCGACACCTACTGTGATACGGGACCTCCAGTTTTTACTGTCTCATCCGAAAGACAAGAGCCCAACCTGAAACCGGCGGGACTCGAACTCACGACCTCACGATCCAGAGTCGAGCGCGCTACACACTGAGCCAGGCCGGCTCGATTTAGTTAAAAACATAGTAGTAACATCATAAAATAGTAATAATAATAATTGATTATAGTAAAATAATGATGCATTTACAGTTAATTTAGATGCAAATGCATCATTAAGAGACAATATATATTGTATATAAATTTATCTATTAAAATAACAACAACTTAAAAAAACAAAATTAATAAAAAAAAATTTTCATTGTGGGTAACCAGATTTTTATGGCGGGCAACCAAAATTTCAGTCAAGAATTTGAATTCTTAAAACTTAAAATGAGAGCCTACAAAAGGTTTGGTAAGATTTTTACACATTTTCCATCATAATAAGTGCTTAATTAGAAAAAAAAGACAATTTGTCAAATGAAGAGTATCATATCTGTTAAGTCATATAGGATCTATTTACTTTGAAAAAAAGATTTTATATGCTCTAACACATTTTCTTTGAAATACTACGTTTTCATACTTGGGCGAGTGCAAAATGAGTTTGGCGGGTGGAAGTTATGTAATCACTCACCCGAAGGGCGAGTGCATTTATGCAAATTTTCCGAACCCTGAAAAGGACTTAAATGTCCGACACCACGGTAAGATATCTCCAAAATCATGGACTTGTGGGTAACAAAGGACTTAAATGTCCAACACCGCGGAAAGATTTCTCCAAAATCATGGACTTGTGGGTAACAAAGGACTTAAATGTCCAACACCGCGGAAAAATCAGTAACAAAAAACTTCAATGTCCAGCACCGCGGAAAGATCTCTCCAAAATAATGGACTTGTCAGTAACAAAGGACTTAAATGTCCAACACCGCGGAAAAATCTCTCCAAAAGCATGGACTTGCCAGTAGCAAAGGACTTAAATGTCCAACACCACGGAACGATCTCTCCAAAATTATGGACTTGCCAGTAGCAAAGGACTTAAATGTCCAACATCGCGGAAAGATTTCTCCAAAATGATGGACTTGTGGGTAACAAAGGACTTAAATGTCCAACACCGCGGAACGATCACTCCAAAATCATGGACTTATCAGTAGCAAAGGACTTAAATGTCCAACATCGCGGAAAGATTTCTCCAAAATGATGGACTTGTGGGTAACAAAAGACTTAAATGTCCAACACCGCGGAACGATCACTCCAAAATCATGGACTTATCAGTAACATAAAACTTAAATTTCCAACACCGCGGAAAGATCTCTCCAAAATGATGGACTTATCAGTAACAAAAAACATCAATGTCCAGCACCGCGGAAAGATCTCTCCAAAATAATGGACTTGTCAGTAACAAAGGACTTAAATGTCCAACACCGCGGAAAAATCTCTCCAAAAGCATGGACTTGCCAGTAGCAAAGGACTTAAATGTCCAACACCACGGAACGATCTCTCCAAAATTATGGACTTGCCAGTAGCAAAGGACTTAAATGTCCAACATCGCGGAAAGATTTCTCCAAAATGATGGACTTGTGGGTAACAAAGGACTTAAATGTCCAACACCGCGGAACGATCACTCCAAATTCATGGACTTATCAGTAACAAAAAACTTAAATATCCAACACCGTGGAAAGATCTCTCCAAAAGCATGGACTTGCCAGTAGCAAAGGACTTAAATGTCCAACACCACGGAACGATCTCTCCAAAATTATGGACTTGCCAGTAGCAAAGGACTTAAATGTCCAACACCGCGGAAAGATCTCTCCAAAATAATGAACTTGCCAGTAGCAAAGGACTTAAATGTCAAACACCGCGGAAAGATCTCTCCAAAATGATGAACTTGTCAGTAACAAAAAACTTAAATGTCCATCACCGAGGAAAGATCTCTCCAAAATGATGGACTTGCCAGTAACAAAAAACTTAAATATCCAACACCGCGGATAGATTTCTCCAAAATGATCGACTTGCCAGTAACAAAAAAACTAAATGTCCAACACCGCGGAAAGATCTCTCCAAAATGATGGACTTGCCAGTAATAAAAAAATTAAATGTCCAACACCGCGGAGAGATCTCTCCAAAATAATGAACTTGCCAGTAGCAAAGGACTTAAATGTCAAACACCGCGGAAAGATCTCTCCAAAATGATGGACTTGCCAATAGTAATCGACGAAGATGTCCAAAAACAAAGAGAGCTCTACATGGTGATGGGCCTGTTTATTATAACGGACACTGATGTCCAAAAACAAGACGAGCTCTCTATGGTGATGGGTCTGTTAATTATAACGGACACTGATGTCCAAAAACAAGAGGAGCTCTCTATGGTGATGGGTCTGTTAATTATAACGGACACTGATGTCCAAAAACAAGAGGAGCTCTCTATGGTGATGGGCCTGTTAATTATAACGGACACTGATGTCCAAAAACAAGAGGAGCTCTCTATGGTGATGGGCCTGTTAATTATAACGGACACTGATGTCCAAAAACAAGACGAGCTCTCTATGGTGATGGGCCTGTTATTTATAACGGACACTGATGTCCAAAAACAAGAAGAGCTCTCTATTGGGATGGGTCTGTTAATTATAACGGACACTGATGTCCAAAAACAAGAGGAGCTCTCTATGGTGATAAGTCTGTTAATTATAACGGACACTGATGTCCAAAAACAAGAGGAGCTCTCTATGGTGATGGGCCTGTTATTTATAACGGACACTGATGTCCAAACACAAGAAGAGCTTTCTATGGTGATGGGCCTGTTGATTATAACGGACACTGATGTCCAAACACAAAGAGAGCTCTCTATGGCGACGGGCCTGTTAATTATATCGGACACTGATGTCCAAAAAGAAAGAGAGCTCTACATGGTGATGGGCCTGTTAATTATAACGGACACTGATGTCCAAAAACAAGAGAAGCTCTCTATGGTTATGGACTTGTTAACTATAACGGACACTGATGTCCAAAAACATGAAGAGCTCTCTATGGTGATGGGCCTGTTAATTATAACGGACACTGATGTCCAAAAACAAAGAGAACTCTACATGGTGATGGGTCTGTTAATTATAACGGACACTGATGTCCAAAAACAAGAGGAGCTCTCTATGGTGATGGACTTGTTAATTATAACGGACACTGATGTCCAAAAACAAGAAGAGCTCTCTGTGGTGATGGGCCTGTTAATTATAACGGACACTGATGTCCATAAACAAAGGGGCTCTACATAGCTAATGATGGGCTTGCCAATAATGATGCTCAGAAAACAAAACGTTGTGTCCATGATACTAGGCATTGCCCAAAATAATGGACTAAAATGTTAAAAAGGACTTGTCCATTATACAGAAGTAGATGTCCTGACACAAAGAGAACTCTCCATAATGATAGGTTTGTCAATAAAAATGGACTTAGATGTCAAAAATCAAAGAAAACTTTCAAAAAGAATGGACCTCTCAGTAACAATGGATTTAAATTTCATAAAACAAAAACAGAAAGATATCTTAATAATGATGGGCTTTCCAAAACTAATAATCAAGAATTAATATGGAAATACAGTGTCGTTAGGACAAATCTTTCTCGCTTTACTATAGAAACGCGAGTAATTTCAATTATGCATGTCACACGTTGTTTTAAAATGTCATGTTCTTTTGTAACATTTTGGTAAACAGAAAATATGAAGTTAGAAATATATTGTTCTAACTAGTATGCATGCATTAGCAATAACAAAATATAGAAGAGTTGTCTGAAGAGAACGAAGCTCTAACTAAATAGGTGCTAATCATCACAAGAATTGTAATTGCTTGTCTTGCCAGTTCCCGTTTTGATATTAGTGCAGAAATGTGAATGTATTTCACATTATAAGTTAAAATATATATTGGGGGTGGGGCAGATTACCTATATGCACCATTAAATGTGTCTCCCCATATCATTCAATAATATATATGGTTTAAGGGTGGAAATGTGAAGTTTTTAAGTTCCCATAACAGTTAATATTATATATGGTTTAAGGGTGGGCTGTGATCGTTTTTTATTAAGTTAATATATTTCACGGACTGGGTAGTACCCCCAAATGCACCAATGAATGTGTTTTTCCCATAACAATCAATAATATATATGGTTTAAGGGTTGGGCTGTGATCGGTTTTTAAGTTATAACTAAAACTTCATAATTTGGGGTGGGGCAGATCCCCTATACACCGCTAAATGTATATCCCTATAATAATAAATAATATATATGGTTTAAGGGTGGGGCTGTGAACGGTTTTTAAGTTATAAGTAAAAATATATATTTCAGAGGATGGGGCAGAACCCAAAGGACCCCCACGCACCACTGAATGTGTTTCCCTATAACAATCAATAATATATATGGTTTAAGGGTGGGGTTGTGAACGGTTTTTAAGTTATACGTAAAAATATATATTTCAGAGGGTGGGGCAGGACCCCCCTACACCAATGAATGTGTTTCCCCATAACAAATAATAATATATATGGTTTAAGGGTGGGGGCTGTGAACGGTTTTTAAGTTATAAGTAAAAATATATATTTCAGAGGGTGGGGCAGGACCCCATGGACCGACCCCCCCCCCCATGCACCACTGAATGTGTTTCCCTATAGTAATCAATAATATATATGGTTTAAGGGTGGGCTGTGAACGGTTTTAAAGTTATAAGTAAAAATATATATTTCTGGGGGGTGGGGCAGGGACCCCAGGGATCCAATCATATACAAATAAATGTGTCTACCCATAACAAACAAGAATATATATGGTTTAGAGGTAGGCACGTGAATGGTTTTCAAGAAATACATAAAAGAGTAAATTTAAGGGGTGGGGCATATACCCCAAAGACCCCAATGCACATCAATAAGCACTGATGTTCTACCCTAATGGAACCTCCATCAAAATCATCGGGGTTCTAACACTATCATTAATCCTAATGAAAACTTAACATTGATCTGAACACAGCAAATTTTTACAAAAAACTAAGTCCAAAAAATAGTCCCAAAACTTTTAACCTTTGATTTTCATAAATAAAACTTTAAATAAAACATCATGTTAGAATTTGAATTTATTCAAAAAAAGTTTCAGATTTCACTCCACTAATTGATACTTTACCCCCAAAGAGTTCTTCATAGCAAATAACAGCCTCCTACTACACATGTTGAATGATTGCTTTCCATCACTTGTCCCAAAACTTTAACCTCAACCTGGCAACGCCGGACGCCGACGCCGTGGTGACTACATAAGCCCCCCTGTTCTTCGAAAAGGCGAGCTAAAAATTAAAGTTTGTATATATGTTTACATCACGAACAATAAAAATTAGACAAACACAGGATTTCCGGGAAATTCAGAGGTTGAGCCAGGTGTCATGTAGGAGTAAGCATCCCCTGCCAACTAAATAAATAATCAAAATAACATTTATTCATCCTTTTAAAATAAAAATGATACTTTTATAACAATTGTGAATAATATTTATCACAGGCGTCGGAAGCAAATTGAAAGTGGGGGGCTAAACCAAATTAAAACACACACACGCCAGAAGTGGGGGGGGGGGGGCTAAACCAACTTAAAACACACACACGCCAGAAACGTCTTAGGGGCTAAGCCCCAATTTTCAACACCTATGCCTATCTTTGCAAAAAAAAAGTGGGGGGGCTAAGCCCCCCCGGCTCCGACGCCTATGTTTATAATTCCATTATACTTTACAACATAAACCCCAAACTGTCCAGCTCCGTGTTGTTGGTTTTATAATTTTACACAACACACAACAATTTTACAGTTACTAGTATATGTCGAAAGACAGGGTTTAGTGTTGGAGGGGAGAATTCAGTTACAACATACCCGCGAGGGGATCACCACCGGGCTGCAAATTTGTGTCCAAAATAATATACATGTACATGTATTTACATACCGATCGTTATTTCCTTCATTGCAAGTATACAGACCGGTTGAATTTATATTCAGTGCTTGACACACAACTGTCCAGCTGTTACGTCATACGAAAACTTCCAGGAAAAGTCAATTATATAGGATAAATTTCGTATCCAGCTGACTACAGCTTGACAAAAAATAGTATATATATATATATATTGATTGTTTTTCATTTTTGATCGTTTGTGTGTTGTTGTTATGAAAAACATGGAATTTACATGCAAAAGCTTAGGGGGGAAATTCTGCCCACTGGATTTTTTTTTCCATCAGTCATTGCATTATATTTCATTTGTTTTCAAAACAAAAATGAAAAACAATTTGGTGCTATCGTTTGTTACCAGTATTAATTGCAGTCTTGTTCCGATCTGAATTTAACGGCTTATGTAACCATGACACCTGATCCCACATGTTTTTTCAAAGAGGTCCGTTGGCGTCATACACTCACCTGTGTGATTTCATGGATATTTATTTACGTGTACTGTGGGGTGGGGCTCCGTGTTCGAATGGTAAGAGAATCGCGATTTGATCCATGAAGTCTCTCATTTCTGGTCAGCCCAGGTTCGAGTCCCACTGGAACCTAAGCTGGGAAACTTTGCCAGTTTACCTATGGAGTGCATATTGTCTTTTCCCGGTACATTGTAATTGGGTGAACTTCCACCATTAGAAACTAATCGCCACCGTATAACAAGAAATTTTGAATTTACAACATGACATGGGTGTAAATACAAAATTTACAACATGACACTTGCCAGGAAATAAGAAATTCAAAAACAACATGTGTACGTGTACTTTGGTATCTGCTAAATCATTGGAATGCGTAATCAGCCTTAGTTCTTTGCACTCACGGCATGGTGTTAATTAACAAAATAAAAATGAAAAACGAAATTACCTCACGGCTTAAATGTTTGATATATATGCGTCAAAGAGTGTGTCACAGTGCACTTTATATCCAGATTAATTTTGTTTTAGCCTTTCTGTTCTTTAAATTTATTATTACTGGTAAATATTTATAAATTACGGGTATGGTGGTACTTTATGGTGACTGATTTGTGCCATGTCCACTTTTCGTGATTTCGAGACGAAAAAACGACAGGACGAAAGACGACAAATTAACAGTTTGGTAACATCGAAGATGAAGAAAACATGGAGGCAGAGACCATTGCAAACGGCGTTGATCTTAGTTGCCTCGAGAACAGCAAATTTGTTACCGTGACTAGAAGAAAAGATGGAAACCCTTACCCCCCGCGAATATTATTGTGATTGTTGTTGGAATTTTGAGACATTAAAGAGAGTCTGATTTTTATTTTTATTTTCTAGACGAAGGGAATTTGAAATTTCATGACTTTCGAAAAGCGCTCAGTGCAACGATGACAGAACTAACTAATCAGGGCGTAGGAACCAATTTAAAACAAGCCGAACCAATTTCGGAAGAAACAGAAACTTTGCTGTGGGAAAATGGAATACTGGTGGTGATTCTGCAAAATCCTTATTGAATACAGTTTTCTTTTTTAATTGTAAATTCTTCGGATTAAGAGCAGTGGGTCAACATCGCCAGCTAAGTGTGGACCAAATTCAGCTAGGTTCGGACCAGGAAGGGATATATGACCTCTACAGAGCTTATCTCGATTCCATTCCAACTGGTGAAGGTCATTATCAAATAAGGGAGAGAGTGGAGAATTGCATTTCAGTACACAAGCACTTGGCGTAGGATAAGCTCTCTTGCATCATAAAAAATGTGTTCTGATGCTGGTGTCAGTGGCCTTTTCTCTAACCATTCAGGAAAACGCACGTGCTACCACATTATATCAGGCCGGTATTCCCGAACAGGAGATTATGTCGCGCACTGGGCATCGTTCAATTGAAAGTGTAAGAAAATACAAGCGGCCTTCAAGTGAGATGTTGAAAGATGTTCTAGAATATTGTGTTCCAGGTAGCGATGCAAAGAAGTCAAAAATCGGATAGAAATGAAAACATCCATGCTTGTGGCGTTGCCAAAATTCGAACAGACCTAGTGTTGTGCCAAATGGCACATTTTACAACTGTACTTTTGATGTTCAGAATTGAAGCGCTTTCTTACAGTTGTTGAACTTGAAATAATGTTTGTTATTTTAATTTCAATTTAATTTAATGCTAATGTATGAATCTCTAAAATTCATATTTTCATCTTTTTTTCAAATGTCTTTTCTGTTGTTCTTTTCATTAAGGAAGCTAGATACACCATAGCATAACATACCTTACACCCCTAATATTTGCACCGGTCTGAATGTTACGGTGTATTTAGAGATATACTAAACACTTTATAATGAGAACAAGAAAAATTTGATGCAAAGCATCAATTCGCCGCCAAAGGTATTTCAAAGGAAGTTTGGGAATAAATGAATGCAAGCTTTCAGTTACTTAATACCTATTACGACAAAAAGTCCCACCAGATAACATTTTTGTGAAAATAGAGTCAACAGAACTAATTTAACGGCGATTTCTCGTCAACTAACACCAAGTTCACAGACAGTAGTGAGAAATGGAGTGGTCATCATGTCATGTTCCTGGTCAAATTCATCCAGTGTAATCATTCATTTTAGTAGTGTTTATATAGCAATTGACATCAGCGATGTAGCAATGTCTATATATGTAAAAGTTTACAAAATGACAGTTGCAGTAATTTTCACTGTTCTGCATAATGGTTGTCAACAATGGTGAAGAACTTGGATTTTTTTTTTAAGAAAATGTATTAAATATTAGTATATATCAAGAATATAAAACGTAATTTAGAAAAACATTTATGGAATAATTCAGAATTTTTTTTTTTAAAACAAGTCCATATTCCAGTTTGTTTCGTTCATTGTTGGCCTAGCCGGCTAGAGTGGTTCGATCTTGTTTAACATGATAATTCTGACTTTATCCATTATTACACAAAACTCGTGTTAAAAGTAACATTTTATTATATGTAGTCTTTAACATGTACTACATGTACTACAGTTTTTTTATGTCGAAATAAAAGTAAAAATGGTGTGCTTCGGTAATTAAGGTCTGTTTCAGTAAATCGTCCGACCCGTTTTCACTTTGTTGTTCTCCCAATCATCAATATTTCATACGACACATTTCGTTTTCGGTGTTATATTTATTCCGTTTTGCACAAAAGAAATCATTTTAAATGATAAAAAACATTTTGTTCCACATTTCCGTCGTCCACTAAACTTATATAATAGGATATCATGCTCTTATCAAAATCAAAAGCAATCACGTAATAATTGCTCCCATCATTTCGACTAATGTCTCCCACTTATCGTTATTTCAAAAATACGAATCGCGGTATTATACCTTAATTGCATTAAAAAAATTTAGATGATTATTATTTATGAAACAAACCAACATCACTTTCATATCTGAAATTTAATAGCGTTTTTGCCTCAAATAAAATTACTACGTCATTACTTCCGCGTTCAAAGAAACTAACAGCTCCTTCCATATACTACTTCCTAACTTAATTTGAAATATATTCGCCGCCTCCTGGCGGCGAATAAAAAGAGGCAGCCTTTGGTATTAACCATCCTGAAATTCTGGTTCTTCCTCGCAAGACGCCATTGTGATAATAACTAAAACGAAGACTACGGATTTAGGCAGTTTCGAAAGCACTGATAAATAGAGTAAGCCTACATCCATGTATAGAACATAGCCCATATAAGCTCTGTTTTGTTATCAAATTTGAAAATTTTCATTTCTTAGAACCGGGTTAAATAGTACCAGTATTTTAGCTAATGATTATCATTTCGCTACCTAACGTTTATCATTAGCACAGATCGGTGAATACCTAGTTATTACCATTGCATTTTAAAAAGTCAAATATATTGGAAATTACATACTTGATGTGAGAACAGCATGGGATTAGCAAAATACAGCTGAAGGAGAATTGTTTAAAATGTGGCTGTCGTACGATGCAAACTTTATGGTATAAATTTCGTTTTTATTTTTGGAATTAAATAAACACACGAGTGCTGCATAGTTATGAACAAATAAAGGATCTATCGCACTGGACTTGGGTCTAGTAAAGAGGGTAAATGGATACTTCATGAGAATATGCAGTTATTGTACCAGATTTGGGCTTTTTTGTGTGTTTTTATACTTACTGATGTTCTTCCGCTGCAAGAAATGTCGCGTTTTTCTATCACCGGGGGGAATGCGGCGGTGATAATGTAAAGTTGTCGTCGTTAGTATGTATGTGATGTGTGATTGTGCACGTCACAGTAAGCCCCTCTATACCGAGTTGCGTCTGCCTGCAACTGTATACACTGGACTGGACCCAGGTCAAGACTGTATGTGGTTTTACTCTTTGCAATAAAACTCTCCAAGACGTAGCTGCACGATATAAGAATTTATTACAACAATGGATTTCGCATTAGCTGGATCTTGTCAGTATGCAAGTCTGACTCCAACGGACTAAAAATGTATAAAATATGATGATCAATTAAGATGTCTATTACATTTAGAGTATGATTTACATTAAACAATAACTTTAAAATCTGAACAATAAACATATAACATGTACAAGGAAAGTAAGATTTCTTAACAAGAAAGTGGACTTTAGGTCAGTTAGTACAAGCCTCAGATAAAGACAGGTATCTATTGTTCTTTGTAAGTGACACCTGTTCTAACAAAAAGTAAAGAAAATAAATGTACATGAAGCTTTAAGTTATCAAATAAGAAATAAGATACATGAATATGTAATCGAAAAGTCTGTTCCCATATTTGAAAATCTTACATGATAATTTATATTTAAAACTCAAAATATATGCAAATAAATTAACAATGATAAAATGTCCAAAAATGTTTTCATATCACAATTTGCTTTGTGATATTTCCACCGGGTTGGTGATATAGCACCGGGCTAGCTGCATTTTACACGGACCACGCACCGGGTTAGCTGAGTCTCCGAGAACCTAGTTTTACGGGGTTGGTGCAGCTTCTCATAATTGAAAAGTGAGAAGAATCACTCGTATGATAATCAAAACGTTACTCCGCCCCGCCATCTTATGTGAATCGGACAGTAGTGCCTATTTTCATTCTGTTGGTGTTATCGAATCATCGATCCTCTAAAACCGGTTTTTTTTCTTTATCAATACATAGGCCTATATCTATCTAAAAATTTCATTCATACATCTATTTATTCATTTATAGTCTATATAATTCTTTGTTTATCTTTCTATTTATTTATTTAATTATATGTATATTTATTTATATATCTATTTATCCATCTATTTATTTATCTATCTATTTATTTATCAATGTATATATTATTTTGTTTATTTATACATTTAATAACTTGACTGTCTATCAATTTATTTATTATTAACTAATAATAATCTGTTTATTACGGAAGCCCATTGTTGCCAAATGTAATATGTAAACAAAATGAAATATTGCGTATATGCGCAATACTTTTGCGAATATAAGCAATACCTCATTTTGGTAATTTCTATTTTTAGACTGAAATGGGTACGCGTGGACTTGTTGTTTTGTATTGCTCTTGTACATCCTGTTAACCTTTTCCCACTTAGAGGGAGATGTGACGTGACAAAGTCACATTGAGGGATTAAACCTAGTTTTCTCTTCTCACAGTTCAACCTAGTTTTTCTTAGTAACCCACATTAAACGGAGAAAAACTAGTTTTAACTGAGAAGAACTAGGTTTAACTTATTTATTTGATTTTGACGTGATATATTTCCCATTTAAACTTGTCATTATGTTGACTTGTCAGATAATTTTGCCAATCTATGGCATTATCATACTGACTTGTAAGATAATTCTGTTGACTTGTCGGGTGACTTACCAGATGGTTACTGAATACAGGGAAAATTCCGCTCCCGTTTTATTTACGTTCCTATTCGCCCTCATCCTCAGAAGGTGAAATCAAAACTGGGCGAATTCAAATGGTAAATTCATCTATTTTTAATAATAAAAGTATGGACGAACTTAAAACGGTGTGAAACCATTTGCATGTGCATTAGGGCGAAAATAACCGTGTATACAGTTTTCTACATATTAGATAATTTCAAATGATATTTCTCTTATGTGTGTGTATGCAACCCGTGTGTTGTATTCTACCAACACCCTTTAAACTTAAAATATTATCTTGATAATTTAGTAATTTTGGGGTAATTTATTACGTTTTTCACTTTAGTTCCTCACATTCCCGCTACAATTTGTGAAAATTCGGAGGATCTATTTATATGATTCAAACTTCCTCTTCTCTTTCGGATTGGACGATCGTAGCCAATATTTAATCCTGCAGGTGAGCAAATCTGTAAGAACATGTCACGTATTTTCAACGGATCAATAACACCGCCATTAGTTTCCCCCATCTTTTCCTCATCTGTGGTTAGAGCTTCGCGCCATGAATCATGATGTCTCATTTCTAGTCAGCGCAGGTTCAAGTCCCGCTGGAACCTAAGCTGATTTCTGTGAGAAAGTTTACCAGTTTACTGGTGGAAGGCTGGAGGACTCTTCCCGGGTACATTGTAACCGGGTTATCTCCTCCACCTATAAAGACTGGCCGCAACAAAATAACTGATAAATTGTTGAATGCAGCGATAAACAATATTCAAATTCAAAATCTTCATCTACAATGTGTTTTCCAAAGAGAACGCAATTAGTTTTATCTGTTGACCCATTCACTGAATGAAAATGTCGACAGGAGTGTAGATGATATGTCAACTCGAATGATTATAAGTAGACCTATTTAAGTGTAATTTAATTCATCCTGTTTAAAATTTCCATGACGGCAGACCGGATCATTCATTTATCACTACCTCGGTTGCTTGATATTTACTTGGAAACCTCGTTATTCATAATCATTTTGTAAATGAGAATTAGTTATTTTTTGTAAGTATTTATAACTGTAAAGATTATTTTCATAAATTCTACTTCCCAACTATAAAATTACTGCAAGGATGATCATTCATGAAAAGTATAACATCCGTTTCTCGTCGTTGTTCAATTTATCGCAGTTTATCTCAGTTAAACCTAGTTTTTCTCCGTTTCACGTGGGTTGCTGAGAAAAACTAGGTTTAACTGGAGAAAAACTAAGTTACACGTCACAATGAGTTAAGTCTAGTTTTACTTGTGATGAACCTAGTTTTTCTCAGTTAAACCTAGTATTTCTTCAATTAATCCTAGTTTTTCTCATATACCACATTAAATAGAAAAAAGGTAGGTTTAACTATAAACTATAATTAACTGCACCGAAATCACATTGATACTCATCAATGTGATTGTGGCAGAATTAAACCTATTCTTCTCATTTAAACTATGTTGTTCTCCAGAAAATCTAGATTTAACTGATTTTTTGTGATTTTAATGCAGTTAAATCTAGTTTTCTCCACTTAATATGGGTTACTAAGGAAAATAGGTTAAACTGTGACAAGAGAAAAACTAAGTTTAACCCCTTAAGGTGATTTTGGCATGCCACATCTCCCTCTAAGTGGGAAAATGTTAACAGGATATACAAGAGCAATGCAAATCAAAAGAAAAATAGAAATTAACAAAAATGAAGTATTGCGTATATTACCAAAAATATTGCCTATATACGCAATATAATAATTTTTATTTACATATTATATTTGGCACCAATGGGCGTCCGTAGTAGTGTATTTATGACTGTTTCACAAAATATATTGGTGCATTTAGTTCTTATTACTGAGTGAGCTAAACAGAGTTCTTTCAACAGTTACCTCTTCTCATTGTATTTGATCGACTCGTAGCTTGCGAACAATATTTACAATGTCTCCGTATTTGAAAAAATGACTTATCTACGATTTCATGTCGACACGGATTGGCATTAAAGAGGTTAACAATTAAGATATAAAATATTTTATCCACTGTGTCTGCTACATATGAGCTTCAACGACCGTAATTTTTTGACATTCTGCCGTTTAATTATACTACAAGATATACTCTTAATTATTGTCTAATTAATAGTTCAAAAATCACATTTCAGATCCCAAAAACATCTCATCTTGGCTGTTGTCAAGGTTTTACTTTATACTGAGTAAGCTCCCCCTTTTTTTCACATACAAATTTTATTTTATATTAACATCACGTCTGGAATCCAGAAAAAGTCTTCCCAGAGCTTTTAAATTAGGCCTACCCAGATTTTCGCGACTCGCTACGCTCGGCGATAACAAGCTCTATCTATATCTTCGATTTCATGGACTTGGACTTCTGACTCTGTATTATGTGTTGTGTTTGCCCGGTTTGACGGTTTTCTCAGCATGTAGGGGCTGAGTGGTCAAAGCATCGTGTCGCTTTAAATCATGAATTCTCTCACTTCCTGTCAGTGCAAGTTCTACCTCGCTGGAACCTCTCTCTTGTACAGGCTCCCAAATGAGAAAAAAATATTGTTTTTATTAGATGCATAAAACACGGTCCTTAATGAATATCGCCTGACAATTAATCCAACAATTAAAATTATGTGAAGTGACCAGGGACACCGTGTCCTTAAAGTTTATAAAATAGTTATGAAACCTTTAATTTTTTGTAGAAAGTCGGAAAATTAAAATCAAATTTCCCAACATTTTTTGCGCCTCGCTCCGCTCGGCGAATACATTTTAAATTTACACCTACTCCAACTTTGAATCCTCAGTCTTGTTTTGATCATATATGTATTGCATCACAAATAGGTATAATTTTATGTCACCAAATTAAAAACAAATTCACTTTGCGCCTCGCTCCGCTCGGCGAATAAATTTACATTACTTCAACTTTATATCCTCATTCTGCTTTTGATGATATTTGCATTGCAGTTAAAAACAAATTTCCCAAAAATTTTCGCTACTCGCTCCGCTCGGCGAATAAATTTTATATTTACACTACTCCAACTTTCAATCATCATTCTGTTTTTGATGATGTATGCATTACATCACTATTAGGTATAAATTTTTATTATACCTCTAATATGTATCTTTACTTCTGATTAGTTAAAATCGTATCACGTGATCTAAAACATTTCTTCGTGTCACCCTGAAACATTTATGTCACCCTCAATGGCGATTTATGTCACCCTCTCGTGCGCAGAAATGGATGCGCGTACGGTTCGTTTTTTTTTTTAATCTAGTAGACCATGTGGTAATTAGGTGTAATTTTTAGAAATTAAAAATTAGTGAAGGACACAATGTCCGTTTCATAACTCATATATTACTCGATGCAGACTGGAATGGAGAGAAACAACAGCCGAAATTTGTTGATTTGACAGCACTGATACATCGTTGTCAAATATATTTGCTGTAGTCAGTCTTGATGGAGGCTTAAGATTAAAAAACGACGCAAAGAACGATTTTCATTTTGATTTGTTTTTTGTTTTTTTGTTTTTTTTTACGCCATACTCAACAATTTTTCAGTCATATGATGGCGTCCAGTTTTTACTGGTGGAGGAGAAACCCCGGTTAACCAGGTAAAGACCACCGACCTTCCGCAAGAAAACTGGCAAACTTTCCCACTTAATTCGAAATTACCCTAGCGGGACAAAGAACGATAAAACAGATATATATGGTGTTGAGTACCGAAGGCACTATGTCACACATGTTACAATCGTTTGCCGTAAGTCAGTTTGTTAGTTAAGTTTTATTGCCTTTCGGTATAATAAAACAATAATTGCCCTTGTTTTGGGTTGGCATGAATATGTCAACCCAAAACAAGGGCAATAATTGTATAATGTCACCAGCCTAAAACACCCACATTTTATTTTTTTCTACATCTACCACTGTTGTATGTATTAATTGCATAATCACAAGGCACATGACATTTTTCCCTGGGAAAACCACTTTCACAAAAAAATGCCCCCCCCCCCCACTGACTATATGCTGTATTGTATTTGGTTGAATAAAAAAAAGTTAGCGGTATATAAAATCATGTATCATTGCTTTTTCCGGTAAATTCTCGTTTTGACGCCTACAACTTTTAACAACAGTGTTGTTAAAACGCGTCCTTATTCAAAATATAACAGTCATTTGACAATAAATCTTTAATATTTCAAAATTTCAAAAATAGTCTTAGTATCTGTCCGTTTTCAAGTTAAAAAAAAGCTATATAAGAAAGATACATTTCAGTCGTATTGATTACAGATTTTACTCGCCGATTATTTCTTTTTTAGTATTCAAAAATCATATTTTTATCACCAAATGACAGGTTAAAACATAATTGTTGTATTAATATATCAAATAACAACTTATCAGGCACATTTTACCTGTTATATATTCTTATTCACAATATTTTGACCGACATATGATAACTTTTTTCCGCAAGACTTTACCGCGTTCTGCTATGCACTCTCGATCAAAAACACCGACAACTCTTGTGTATGTCTGGCTCTTCGTATGCGGAAAGATACAAACAACTTCCAGTTTACTGTAATATATGATAAGATGAAAATTCTGTGTCTAAAATGTCTAGATTGTCTTGAAACAGCTGTATGAACAACACCAGAACATTTAAGGGGAAGGGGAAGAAAGACACCTGGTCACGTGACCAGAATGCCACTATAGTAATATAAACTGTAAGTGATGTTGGCAATCTAAACAAAGATGACAGACGACACAAATTTGTCCACAAAAGACATAAACTGAATGGTAAATTCACATCAAGAATTAAATTAAATTGTTCTTTGTGACAAAATTAAATTAACAGTCAAGTGTTTTTTATGTCAGCTTTGAAACACAGCTTCACATTGTCTGGCATCTTTTGTCCCTCTGTCTGTTTCTCTGGCTACAGTCACATTTTGACATAAATTATCATTACTTTCTTATTGTATAAGATACATTTGTGAAACTAACAGGAAAGATTCATTGTGGTGAGGTGCATCGCCCAATCAAGGTCATGTACAAGGTCACACTCAAGGGCAAATGGTGGTACAGTCGTCTCTTAAAGAATTTTTTGTTAAAAAAATACTCAATTTTGGCATACTTCAAGGTGTTATTTCTTCGCTACATACCTACAACTTGTTTTATTGACTCTAAATACTTGTTAACCATTCTGAATTGATCATTTACAGACAAAGAAATTGATGACTAAATTTTTTACTGTGACCGAATTTCAGATTTTGGAGTCATAAAATTTTTTCGTCCTCTTTGTCCACCAGCTCTAATAAAAGCATAAAAACACATTGATACCATGGTGTTTGATAAATTTTTACCATGTTAGCTAGAAAAATATAAGTTTTGTAAATTAATGACTGTTTTTTAATAATGAATAGGGCAGTTGATGAAAAGAATCAAAATTCTGGAAAGGGACATAACTCTTGCATTTGTAAATATCCCTTATATACCAACAAATGTGCCAGATTATTCATGCTGTCAATTCATACATTCATTATGAATAAGTATGCGGAAATTAAGAAAAATTTGATAAGTTTTTTTGTATACCCCAGGGTACCCTTCTTCCCCTTAATACACTTTTATTTACATTACATACATGCACTATATCATATCGCGCACGCAGTTTCATTTATACTGGTGGTACTGTGGATACCTAAAACATGCGCGAAAAGACGATTGCGTACAACTCGATGACTGCTATAGCCGGCTATCTCCTTTGGCGATGTTCCCGGCTAAAAAGGACACTACCCTGCGATAGATTACTATATAGCTTAATTATTAAGCACAGATCCAACTTAAAGAAAAGGACACTACCCTTGGGCAGGTTACCATATAGCTTACTTATTATTTTATTTTATTGTTTACTGTCACTGATTTTTATTACGGTGATATGCATAATCGTACAGAAAAAAATATATCAACTTCTCAAAAATAAAATTAACATTACATTTTTAATAATAGTTATTTTAGCTATCGGTATCTTGGAGATTTCAAGTGATGAACTAATTTAAAACTATAATTTACGTAAATATTTTCAAATAAATCTTTTATCATTTCTGACACAAATGTTCTAATAACATTCATTTTTTCTGAAATATCCGTTCTGGGTTTTTTTCTACATTGGCAGGGCAAAATGACGACAAGACGACATTTTAAGGTCGCAAATTTGTAGAACGAAGAGACGACATTTTAAGGTCGCGTCAAATTTGCTGGGCGAACTACTACTAATTTCACACGTAAGTTAGTGTAGGTTAACGAGTAAGCATATGTGTACGACCTTAAATTGTGAAACTGAAACTACGCACAAGTAAATTAAATCGTAACTCGAGATACGTCTAACATTACGACTACGTTTACAGGCAAAGTTACAACCTTTGGTGGAACTGGCCAATTCATTCTAAACCCCATGTCGGTTTTGAAGACGCGCCATTTTTGACAGCTACGCCAATGTTGGAAAGTGACAGTTACTACTAATAATAATCTATATCTTATAGCAGAATAATTCAAGGGAGCTAAGCAATATAAAAAGTATCGGATACCAAGGTATAAATTACTAGGGTGTCCAGGGTATAGGTACAAATCTGGTAAAAAATGAACAAATATGGACCTCTAGAAATCAAGAGGTGGGATCAGGTGCCATGGAGGAGTAAGCAACCCCTGTCGATCTAATCATAGTCGTTGGACATTTCGTAAATTTCTTTGAATAAGAACCATCATTCATTTGTTACTGCTTAAAATATGTAAACAGATAGGCCGCATGGCAAAACTGTGTAATTTCACAATAAAATTGCATAATATCAACTTTGATTCAGTATACAAAACAATTGACAATATTT
Source organism: Atrina japonica (assembly GCA_030159075.1). NCBI lineage: Eukaryota > Metazoa > Mollusca > Bivalvia > Pterioida > Pinnidae > Atrina > Atrina japonica. Next base: position 998,264 of record BROG01000132.1, on the reverse strand, counting down.
TCCTCACATCCGATACACTTGGATATATGATGTTGTTGGTTTTAGTGATATATATATATATATATATATATATATATATATATATATATATATATATATATATATATATATATATATATATATATATATATATATATATATATATATAGGCCCCGAAGGGTTACATGTATATAGAAACCTTCGAACGCAAGCATATCTATCGCTAGCAAATTGCAGCTATCCTATGTCCCTGTGTTTGAAAAGAAATTATTCTTTCCTACGCCCGTCCTACATCTAAAAAACTGGGGATCCACACGTTAGATATGAACTAATTTATTTTTTATTCATCTATTTTCATTTAGTTTTTTTAAGGCACATGCCTGCGCGCATTTATTCCCGGCAAATTAAATCAATTCCCATTCTGAACTGATCACAGCGTCTAACAAAGGACTTGATCACAAATTGCATTAATAATATCAATATCGTGTCTTTTACAGATAATTGGTCGGAGAAAGTAGATAATTGACAGAAGAAACATTTACAGTGAACCAATATTTATTGAACTTAATTTACGGGGAAATTCTCCGAGCCATAGTGCTAATATAATTTGTGAAAAAAAAATGATAAGATGGCCCCCGTGTAAAGCATAAAGGGACTATAGTTGATCACTGCGTGCAACAAAGATTAAGCAATTAATTTACAAGAAATGAAACAGATGGCCTATATTGTACAGAAACCCGTGATCAATATTAACTTATCGGAAATTGGTGTATATTAATTCCGAATCGAATTATTAAGAGGTATTCCCCGTTAAAAATGATATTAAGACATAGTTGTATCTGAAGTTGGGTCAACTTTTGTATTTACAAGTGCGTATATATATATATATATATATATATATATATATATATATATATATATATATATATATATATATATATATATATGTGTGTGTGTGTGTGTGTGTGTGTGTGTGTGTGTATTGAAACCTGTATATAAGGGCTACCAAGGGACCAGAAATATTGACCTCAATATGCAGGTGACCCTTCTACACAGATTCAATTTAGTTGAAGTATGCAGTCAAGGGACTTGAAAAACTGGCCTTTATAAACAGGTAATCCTTATACAGAGGTGAGCCGACCTGGCTCAGTCGGTAGCGCGCTCGACTCTTGATCGTTAGTTCCAGTCCAGCTGGCGACAGGTTGGTTTCCGGTCCTTCGGATGAGACGGTAAAAACGGAGGTCCCGTGTCACAGTAGGTGTTGGCACGTTAAAGAACCCTCACTGCTCAATGGCCGTCAGTGCCGAGCATAGGCCAAAATTGTAAGCCCTTTACCGGCAATTGGTGAAATATATGAGTGAAAGATTTATCACAACGGGGTTTTTATATTTATACGTTATCGTATGTGACGTATTGTGCCGTTGATGTTGTCGCTGGAGCCGTATCCGCTGTTGCTTTGTTAACGAACGGGATGAGGGAATGTTGGCGAGAAGAAGAGACAGAGTCGATGTGTGTGGCGCTGTGGGCCGTAAAGTAAACATGGCGCTGTGGGCCGTAAATAGTAAGAGTGCCGTATTCCCTGTAGTTCACCAAAATACAACTCCGGGAAGAACACTGTATAGGTTAATCCGTATTTATTGTCAAGTCGCAACGATGAACAGTAAATCACAAATATATAACAATAAAAAGTTAAAGTTCGAATATTGAATAATAGTAAAAAAGTCCAAAATATTGAATAAAAAGTAATAAGTCCTGGGTAAAAATAGAAGACAAGTTGGATATATGACCAGTAGTATACGTGGTCTCCAAAAAAAAAGTAATGAGTCGGTGTTATCAGTAGTGTGTCTAATGTCCGAACTAAGGAATAGAAATTTGACTAAAGTATTTATGAGGATTTTGGACAATAGTTCGTAAATAATAGATCTAGTATACGGTTGAAAATTACTAAACAATAGCAAATTAAATCTTACACAAATGTACGTGTACATAAACATAATAGAGAAATTAGGTAAGTATATAACTGCTTGTAATAAAAAATATTATGTAAAGAGAGGATTAAATGTGAAGTAAGTCCTTTTCCCGTATTATAAATATTGTTCAGGTGTCACAAAGTCTTAGCACATATGGTGGGAAAACATAAACAATTGAATCTGTTAAATTGATAATTATTTAAACCGTGAGTTACAGAGTAAATTAAAAAGTAAACATACATGTGAAAATACAAACACAATTTTGTTTTGTAAAGTCCAGAAATGATTAAAATAAAAATGTCTGAATTCAGCTTGGTGACAGATTCTTGAGTGGGATAAACAAACAAATATATATATCATATTATCTGTGTGTTATACAGCTTCATAACAGATTACATAATTATTTTTATCCGGTTGGCAAAATGATAGCGATACCCGCAAAAATATAGACGTCGTTATAGTAACTGATTGTTTCTTGAAGTCATTTTCCGGGAATCTGTATCCTCTAGCAACCGGAAGACTGGCATAGTCACAGGACCGCAGTTACTGCTTAAGGGTCTGTTTGGTCAACTCGACAGAAAGGAGAATATTGATTCTCACCCCCAGTCATCAGAAAATGCCGGAGGCTCGCAAAATGGAAAATTCAAAACCTCGTATCATAAATGTGATATGAATGGAAACTCGTGACAGATCCTTTATATATATATACACTGGTTAACCGAGTACTGCTTGGATCCGTAAGTGTGATTCTCAAACCACTCGGCCTCCGTTCCATACTTTTTTTTTACATAGGCGTCGGAACCGGGGGGGGGGGGGGGGGGGGCTTTTTTTGCAAATATAGACATAGGACATAGACGTTTCTGGCGTGTGTATGTGTTTTAAGTTGGTTTAGCCCCCCCCCCCCCCCCACTTTCAATTTGCTTCCGACGTTGATGCTTTATATATATATATATATATATATATATATATATATATATATATATATATATATATATATATATATATATATATATATATATACGTGTGTGTGTGTGTTAACCACACAATGTATAAATTAATAAGAGTAATTATTCCTTACACAGATGTAAAGCACTCCTAATTATCCGTTTCTATAATTACTCGGGATGCATTCAAGGTAATTAACGTTATGCGATGAATACTGCTCAAATTCCCCCGATGCAAGCACCCTCATCCTTCCGCTAATTGCCAATTATATCCTAACAAAGGCACAGGGACAAGAAAGGGAGTATTCAACCCATAATAATCTGAAACGCCTCTACAACAAAAATCAGTTGTTTACTCCCTGTTGAGGTTAATTGGTTATCAACATTTAGACGTTGTTCATTAGCAATTTCCGGTATCATTAGTTTGAAATAAACAATTATAAGTAAAATCAAGGGGGTTGTATTTCCTAGTGCATGTAGAAGATAGTTTCTTAGAAATATTAGATGTTGAATAAGGAAACTATAATTTAATATGTCTAACAGTTCTTACAATTTATGGGGTACTTGAAACTCATTTGCGTTCAGCGTTCTCGTCAAAAACTTTATCATTTGTGGAAGTTTAACTACGGAAGAGGATAGAATAAGAAAGGGCACTTTGCTCTGGAATATGCCAAAAAATTTCCCATTATATTTCATTATTATTTGAATAATTTCTATATCAATACAATATTCTGTACACTGGTATTTTTGTTGGGAATATATAAAAAGTTTTACACATTTTTTTGTTGTTGTAATTTTGAAAATTATTAAGAATTCTAAATCGACGATTTTTACATCACGACTGGGTGTTCTAGAGTTCATAAAAATCCTTTATCATTAGTAAGTCTATTAAATGGGTCACTGTAGGGTGTGTCGCGGGAATAAATATGGAGGGTTTTGTGATATCAATAAACGTCGGTAATATTCAGACACATACAAAGTCTGCTTAAATATCGTCTTAATATTTTAATTATTTTATTTTATTTATTTTTATATATACATGTATATTTATTTGTTTACTGACCACGAGAAAAAATTCAATACAAACAGTTTAAATTCCCTGAAAGTCTATGTGAGGCGTGCATATAAACCCGACAGGAAATAAAGAATGAAATATATAGGATCACACTGCACCACCCGCACTACATATGGCCTTTCTTATGACATATTTTTGATCAAAGAAAACGGTATTACTTTCGTATTGACAATTTTTTCAGAAAAAAACCGGTCACATTTTCTAATTGACTTTTTTCAGAAAACAGTGATACTTTCTGATTCCGTGAAATTTTTTCAGAGAAAACGGCGTAACTTTCTTAACGACTTTTTTTCGGCGATACAAATCTTGAAAGATCCTAACACCATTATATTAATTGTTTAATTACGTCATTTCTACTGGAATCGTTCTGTATCTACGACTAATTATTAACGGAAGATAACTGATGGCTCGCTACAACAATACACTACATAAACCCACCGCTTCAAAACAATAACAGTCCGACGACAGAGTAAAACATCGTTCTTATTGCAATCTATCATATAAATATTGAAGTTTGAAATTGTCAAGACTAATTTATCTGTTCAATAAATAACAATATCATTCAATAAAACATTTAAATGCTTTTTCTTTCGAGATAACAAGATTATATAATTTCATCAAAACAAAATGACATCACGAATACTTGACAATTATCCCGGACGTGAGATGATAAAAGTTATTTCTCAATCGACACAACTCAATTAAAAGCTGTTAAACAATTTACAAATGCTTTTAACAAAAACAACAAGCCATTAGCCTGAGAGCTTGGACATGTGCATTTCTGTTGTAGATGTTTGTAGCATCTGGTATATGTGGGCGTGGCTTCCTAGTGTGGTAACGCATACTGATCTCTGATTGGTCAGTAAATAATGACTAACAAACTATTTATTCGCCAGATGCGTACCACTCACTGTCAATAGAGAATTAAACATCGCAGATCCTTTAACGAATATGACAGGGAGCGCACTGTAGTTCGTTGCGATAACTGCCTTTGGTCAATTCACTCGATAGTCCTGATTCTATCAAACATTGAACTCAGTTGTAGTACGCTTTCAAGTGGTAGATATCTGTGTACGTTGTTGAACAGTGTGTGGCGTGTCACGGTTCTGTTTAATACTTTCATAGGACTTTTCATGAGTAAACCACGTGGTTAGCGTTCAGATGATTTACGTACAGACACTGTTATATTATTGACATTTTAAAAAAAAGAAAACAAGCTCGACCGTATCTGGCGGTTCGAGGTATCACTTGGATTAAGACGATTCCATTCGAAAGCCCCGAAGATGACGAATGGTAAGTAATTATTTCTTACTTCACAAGGTAATTGATCCTCGTAACCTCGTGGATTTGTAGTCGTTATATTCGTTGTAAATAACAGCGCTTTTAAATATAGTTGTATCGTGTATAGAATAAATATATGTACGTAGCTGTTGTGTTATGTGAAAATGAATAGATATAGATACATATAAAGTCATTCTACATTTTATCGAGACAAAAACAAAAACCAACAAACGGTTCGACAGTACTGGATTACAGATACTCAAAGCCATGGTTATTAATTAGACAAATAGACCTTTGAATCGATGTCTGTCTAAGTTAATAATGACATCTGGTTGTACGAGTTCATTAGTAAATGGCGTGGAGTTGTGATCACGTATCATACTGTTTCACGTCGCTAGTTTATGGGGGAGACTGTATTTAGAGGCTGCGAGTGAGTAAAACAGTTCATAGATCTAGGTCCTTTCGTCATACACGTGAAAAACAGTCGAATTGTTTTAATTAAGGACACAGCCTGTCGAAGCGTGAAAGCGATATATATAACGGACCATTGGTCAGCGATGAATTTAAACAGGACAACATTTGAGAGGGTCTCTCCGTGTTAAGAATTAGAGGCAGCTGCATAAGTATGGAAATGCATGTATATTGCCTGTTTTAAACTGTTATATTTATTATATATGATAGATAATAAAAAATAAAGATGACACGTGTGTTGGGTAAATACATGTTTACATGCCTAAAACTACCTTCGTGTCCCCACTTCATTGTAAAGTTCTGGAGACTGTGATAGGGAAGGCATGTAAACATCTGATTTTATGTCACAAGAAGAAGACATGTTCTTTGTAAAGGTGATGCGTCTTTACGTCTGTGAACCAAGACTTTTTTCTATAGATTTGGGGTAGATCCACAGTTTCATGTTTCACACGGCAGACAATTTCTGTCGAACTTTAGTTTGAATCCCGAACCCCCAGCTTGCGAGAGAGGCGACCTGGTACATGTCGACATTATAGATTTATACATGCGAGTCTTCCTAGCACAACAATTTTCTTTTGAAATTTGAATGATGCACGGGATCTGTACATGTATAACTTTCGGTTTTCATTGAATCATTCCCTGCATTGGGTTATACATGTACATTGTACATGTACCTAAGACTTAATAGAATGTGTTGACTTCCAGCACCCACAAAGGAAAGTACCTTAGTAGCACCCACTCAAATATGATTAAAACATGAAAATAGAATTTTTACTACCATTAATTAAATTCTGGAAAGGTTCAAACAATTTTTCACTATTAAATGTCTTTCACATTTCATTTTATGTTTTGGGTAATTTTTGAGTGGGGGTACCGCTGGTACGGTGCAAAAGGAATCATTTCCCCTCATTAAAAATGATATAAAAAATCACTTAACCGCCATATTCCTTGTAATCGTTTAATTGTACAGCCGAGAAAAATTTCTGTGAAGTTATTTGGGATTGAACATATCACATCTGTTCTTTTAAATTGTATTTACTTATCCCGTCAAATCTTAATGGGTAACGCGGAAATTGCAGATATGAACAGATAACCGAAGATCTGATGTATATATACACACACAAGGACATTTTTTCGTGAACTGGATACGTTCGGAAAAAACAGCAACCATGTGAACTTGTGAAAGATCGGGGATGCACTGAAGATTTTTCATTAATGATACATGTACGTTTTTTAATAGATCATCAGTTTAGTTCCGGTTTAGTCGTTTAAGGTTTGGAAACTTGGGAGAGCCATCGTGGTTCCGCGGTAGTGCTCGATTCGCAACCGGAGGATCGCTGGTTCGAGCCCTGGTGGTTGGCTTTTCCTGTCACTCAGATGAGACAGTATAAAACGAGTTCCCTACTGTCACAGTAGGTGTCGGCACGTTAAGGAACCCTCACTGCTCAATGGCCGTAAGTGCAGAGCATAGACTTAAAATTGAAGCCTTTCACCAGCATTTGATGACGTCTCCATATGAGTGAAAGATTCTTGGGCGGGACGTTTAACAACAACATTACAATAACAACGAAGGCTTGTCCATAGTACTTGGACAGTCTGTCTAAACTCACCCAGTCAATGTGTATTTGGCACTGGACGTTAAGCTTAAAAATGCGAAGGTCTTACTTACAATATTATCGCGGCAGGTATGCAATCAGTTTCCCGCGAGGTTTTAATTTTCAGATGAAAAAAGATTTCTCTTTTTGGATTAAATCTTGTGGCTTCGTTGTGATGAGGTGCGGTAATCCGGCGAAAGTACTAGTGGATGCTGGGATATAATAATTTATCAACAACACGAGCCAATTGAAGATAAACTACTGCGATAAAATGAAATACTGTGCTGTATCATATTTTAAAAATGAAGTATTCGATCTTTCAACTGTACAGACACATTAATATTGGTTAGCAGACACCTTACTAAGTAGTCGGGGAATATGTTCCGGTCACTCAGGGTTGGATTTTTATGGAGTCCTTATGTCTCTTTTAACAAATAACAGGTTGGGACGTTCAAGACAACGCTTTCTGTTCAGGACAACTTGCCACCAGTCAAGATCAAGACAACTCGCTCTCCGTTCAGGACAACTCGCTCTCCGTTCAGGACAACTCGCAACCAGTCAAGACAACTCGGCCCACGACAACTCGCTTTCCGTTCAGGACAACTGGCCACCGGTCAAGACAACTCGTTCCACGACAACTCGCTCTCCGTTGAAGAAAATTCGCCGCCAGTCAAGACAACTCGCACACTCTCTGTTTTTTTATTATTTATATATTGAATCACCAGCCGATATATACTTACGTCTTTTGGAGAAATCATTTATAGCATTTTGTTTGAAAAATATTGGAATTCAGTGCGTGGGGTCCATAACTTCCTCATAAAATTCTCATATATATTCAAGCTTAGCTGGTCTTAATTTGACATACATGAAGCAATAATTGTTTTATTTGTTCCATCCTTTAACAGAAAATTCTGAATCATTTTCACCCGATTATATGAAAATAACAAGCATTTTGACCAAATGTATTTATTTTTGCTTAAATAACAATTTTACAGGGACAGATGAAAGTTCCGCTTTGGTAAATGGTTCCACTTTACAACAAGGGATAGGGAGTATAACAAATGGAGACGGATATTCCGGAGCCGTAAAAGCATGTGCTGGGTGTGGAGCACGTATAAGTGATAGATACTTGTTACACGCAATGGACAGATACTGGCATACAGCTTGCCTCAAGTGTTCGTGTTGTCAGACTAATTTAGAACAGTTAGGTTCGTGTTTCACACGTGCCGGGATGGTATTGTGTAAAAACGACTATATCCGGTAAGCATCTTTCTATCATTCATTCATTTAATCATTCGAGGGCTTTGTCATAATGTAAATTTCATAATGAATATTTAGAGTGAAAAAAAACCCGCGGACCTACCTCTAAAACTGCTAATATTAGTTGAGGTACACCAATCAAATACTTTGTTAATCATAATGACCAAAGGTCCCACCATGGCCGAGTGGGTAGAGAGCATCGGGCTTAAAATCACGATGTAGCCTACCTTTTATCAGCACAGGTTTGAGCCCCGCTGAAACCTAAAGCTGATTTTCGTGAGAAAGTTTGCCAGGATACACGCGGAAGGCCGGTGGTGTTTTCCCGGGTACGTCATGGGAAATGGATTCTCTACTCCACCAATAAAAATTAGCCGCCATCTAATAACTGAAAAAATGTTAAGTGTGGCATAAAACATAGGCCCGCTTGTGTCAGGCCAAGTTTTAAGACAAATCCTCTGGTCGGAAACTTTTCAGAAACTTTGATCATGTCAATATGCAGCGGACTTCCTCCTCCAATTTGACATGACACTGCGACTCTAATAAACCACATTAAAACACGTGTTGTTTTTAAGGGGTGGGGCAGTTTACATTAGGTCTTCGGAAAGGTCAGCAAGGTTTCTGGGATTCCTCTACCATTATTAAAAACTGGTAGCCACTGTTAACTGAAAATTAACTTAACACAGACACTACTTCTGTTTCTGTATAAAATTAAGTACTTACATCTAGCATGTTTTGCCTTTCACTATTTCTGTTTCTGTATAAAATAATGTACTTATATACAGCATCTATGTCGCCTTAAACTATTCCTGTATAAATTTATGTACATTTGCAAGGTATGCAACATCTATGTCGCCTTACATTGTTCGTTGGGCAAATTACGAAATGCAACTCGCTTCTAAGTTACCAACATGCATTCACGTTCGACTTGTCTTCAGTAGAAAGGTAAAAAAAAAAGCATTTCACGTGATATGGTCGGCTTTAATTAACTTTATTTCGGTTCTAGATTAATGCCATAGTGTTATAAACAGCTAAATTTTTCAATATTCAGTGCTTGTTATGTCTTATAGATCTCCGATTTTCTTTCGATGTTTCAATTTCCTCTCTCTCATTATAAATTAATTGGATACCCCCATAATAGGTCTCGTAGACGAATTTCTTCAGCGCTGTGAGGGTTCGTTCGTTAATAAAACATATATCTCGCTAATTGAACCTTAATTAGAATCTTTAACAGCTCTTCAAGTATGAAAAACACATGGACAAACCCGCACACTAGCATCAAATTTGTGAAAAGTAAACGAAGTAAGCCCCTCAATTTGTATCTTTACCGTGTGGTTGGTAATTGAGAGGTACCCATTAGGGGGCACAAATTGGAAAGGCAAAATTTACATTTTGTCGAAATCTGCAGACACCGGGGTGGACATGATGTAGGACTTGGATGAATAATTTATAATTACTTAGCTGTGTTATTGGTTTGGTGTGTGTTACACACTCGAGATTTTTATATTATATTAAATTCTGTACACTTTTTCATTCCAACCTTGCTGTTTTACATGGTGTAAAATGTTAGCACTTGACTTCTTGTAAAGATTCATACCTGTTAGCTTATTTTTATTGTACATGAAAATTGACAGGTATTATTGTGAGAAAATCAAGGTAAACATGGTCGTTAAAGTGTAAACAACTTGAAAATCTAGTTATACATAAATATGCCGTCACGGATGGTTTTGAGAATTTCCTATAAGAACATTGGAAATTTGAGTCGCTTTGGCAGTTCATCTATCTGGGCCGAAAGTCACCAAGTTAAATTTACTCAGTACTCGAGCTCAGATTTCGTTTTACTATTTTGACTACACAATTGTTTGTAGAATTTTCTGGATCACATAATTATTTTTGGTTATTTTCTTAAATAAATTGGGTCACACTTATGATATTTCGTGTTAAAATGAGTATTATGTACTGTAGGCCAACTCAGAATTTAAGTACATGTATTTTTAGTACTCAAACATTTTTTTGATACTTCTGAATTTTGTTTAAAATCAGCAGTAATTATCATCATTGTATACCATAAATATACAAACATGTTCAGTTGAAGCATGGATAATGTGTGTTTCCCCTAAAACCAGGACAAGCTAGTCGAGCCTAGTACTGAGTAAATTTGGTGACTCCAGAGCCCAGTACCATAAAACTTAAGAATGACTTAAGTCTAGAAATTTAACTTAAGTGTGGCAAATCCTGAAATCTGATTAGCTGAGCAGGCCAATTTGATAATATTCACAGACAGGAGTAAATTCTCAACTTTTATGGTGCCAGGGCCCTGGCCTTCGTCTGCTAGATGCATCTCTCTCTCTCTCTCTCTCTCTCTCTCTCTCTCTCTCTCTCTCTCTCTCTCTCTCTCTCTCTCTCTCTCTCTCTCTCTCTCTCTCTCTCTCTCTCAATTCTTTTATGCCCCTGACCTGAAAGGTCCGCCAGGGGCATCTAGTGTGTGGATCGTCTGTCGGTCTGTCTGTTTTTGTATATGTCTGTCTGTAATTCCCTCGCTTACATATAAAGTGCAATATTCAGTTTGTTGGGACTGGGGGCACTCTGTGTTTCACAAACACATCTTGTTTCTCCTGTAATTTCATGTCCAAGATCTGCTTAACTATTCATAGATTGAATTTTAGCGGCACTACACATTTTAGTTGTCAAAAAGTATGATAGTCACTTGAACACCATCAGAAAGTCGCAGCAGACACTTTATTGTTAAAAACAAAATTTCATAAACAATCGATAAAGCAAACAAGTGTCTGGCACATATAATTGCTTTTATTTACAACAGATTCAACGATTTCACGTTCGCAAGTTAAAATATTTTACCATGGTGACATGTTAATTTCTGCGGGAAAATACGACAACTGTTCTAACGAAAACACGTTGCTGGATCCACTTTTGAAGACGGAGTCTATGAATATATTTGATAGATCTATGTACATTCCAGCTATAATTCAAGAACCCATTTACTGTTAATAGATATATAGTTGATAGATGATCTATGTTTAGATAAATAATAAGGAGAACTCTTCTGAAAATATCGTTAGTGGTTTTAAGTCGTCACTTTGTTTTAAGTAGGCTAGCGTTGCGTTATGGAGTACACGTACTTTATTTTATACGCGAGATGCTAGACTCCGTTTTAGCAATGTGTTAATAGATTCCGTAACGCTGTCCATCTGTCGCCAAACATCGGTGATTAAGACGATCATGAGCTGGGTCGAATACATATAGGTGCTTAATTTAGGATCGTTACGGTGAATAAGCATGTGTATGTCCAGAGTTATGAAGTGACAAATGTTTTCATGACAGAGACAAGCAATAAACGACAACTTTTCAGTTCCCGCATGAGATCGGTGTTAAATGCGACAGCTCTAGATATTTAGGTTTTGACATGCTGATTTTTGGGGGTACTAGCAAATGATAGAGGAATTTCGCATACGGCAGAGCAGTTCCGTATGTATAACGTGTTACCGGTCAACTTAATGAGGTTCACGGTGTGTTCTGTGTTCGTATGGCTTCTGTGCACTCTGTATTAAAGCTGTGTGCTGTGTACTAGACATCTGTGGTATGTGCTGTATAGTGTGTCCTAGGTATGTGTAGTGCGATATGCATTTATTTATGGTATGTGCCATATACTAGGCATTTATATTTGGTATATGCCGTGTACAAGCCATTTATTTGTGGTATATGCTATGTACAAGGCATTTATTTGTGGCATGTGCTGTGTACTGGACATTTATTTGTGGCATGTGCTTGTGTACTGGACATTTATTTGTGGTGTGGGCTTTGTACTTGGCATTTATTTGTGGTATGTGCCGTGTACTGGACATTTATTTGTGGTGTGGGCTTTGTACTTGGCATTTATTTGTGGTATGTGCTGTGTACCAGGTATTTGTGATATGTGCTGTGTACCAGGTATTTGTGGTATGTGCTGTGTACCAGGTATTGTGGTATGTGCTGTGTACCAGGTATTTGTGGTATGTGCTGTGTACCAGGTATTTGTGGTATGTGCTGTGTACCAGGTATTTGTGGTATGTGCTGTGTACCAGGTATTTGTGGTATGTGCTGTGTACCAGGTATTTGTGGTATGTGCTGTGTACTAAGTATTTATTTGTGGTATGCTGTGTTCCAGGCAATTATGGTAGTGTGCTGTTTTACTAGACATTTATGATATGTGATGTGTTTGTACGGGACATTTGCGGTATGCGCTCTTTATTAGGCAATTGTGGTATGCGCTCTGTAATGGGCATTTGTGGTGTTCACTGTTTTTATGAGGCATTTGAGTGTACTGTGTTTGTACCAGGTACTTGCTCTGTATGAGGTATTTGTGGTATGTGCTTTTTGTATCAGATGTTTGTGTATGTGCTTTGTGTCGGGTATTAAAAATTGTGGTGGTATGTGCTGTGCTTGTACCAGGTATTTGTTGTGTGTGCTGTGTTTCAGTTTGTTTCATTGCAGACGTAGCGTATGTTGTGTTTTAATAATTGCATTTGTTGCGTGTGCTGCCTTTGTTTGGGGCGTTCGTGCTGTGTTTGTAATATGACCTTTGAAGTTTGTGCCGCTAGTATCATCTGTAAGAGGTATATGCCCCCATAATCATTGTAACTCTCTCTGAATAAGCCTCATTGGGACAGCGAAAATAGCAATGCTGAGCTTGATGGTGTGGATAATGAGATTCGCAATTTTATTTTTTTTTGGTTATTGATCCAAAGAGATCAAACCCAGGACCATGTCCGGATCCCATCATGGTCTGCCGCATCTTCCGTTTCATTATTTCACAAAACGTGCTATAGTATTTTCATCAGAGAACTAGTCATTTTTCGTTGTATTGCATTATTTAAATTGTTCAGAATTTTTTTTTCTATTACATTTTAAATTTCCTTAACTCTATCAGGATTCTCGTTTACCTGTAAACAGTTCGTCATTCCAATAGACCTACATGTATTTCATATTACACCAAATAACTTACCCCATCCTGAGCCCCCAGTAAAACATGTCATTATTATGTATCGTGTGATATTCCATTAACACAGTCCATTGTTACAGTACATTTTTCCTGCGGTGAACCTCAATACCAATGATATTATTATTAATCGCTCGTTATTCTACTAATATTGGGCAGTAGCTAAATAAATATGGACCGCTTTGTGAGTGCCGTAATTAGTTATTAATGTAAATAAGTAGACTCCGCATTCCCCGTAATGAAGTGTATACGTTCGGAATCGAATTCTAAGCGGATGAATAACTTTAATCATATTCATAAACAATTCGTCAATGGAGCTATAATTGCTTCATTAAGGGAACATTTCGAAATAATTGTAGTTGGATAAAAGGGGGATTTGGATATAAACTCTCAACAGGCTGTAATTGATACTAAACGCATGATGTTTCTGTCGGATACTTGAACGTTTGTTTAGGGTGGTCGTAGCAGATTTGATGGATTAAAATTGTCATGTTTAAGTTATTTAGAAAACGAATCTGTCGGTGGTCAGCGTCGCTCTTGTCCAATCTGTTGGTAAAACCATGAATGTCCGTGGATAAGGGACCACTTAGGTATCCTTGGGATTAAGATTGTGACTCGGAAACGAGGGTCTAACTTCCGACGCAGTCTCGCGTGTTGATAGCTATGTATAGCATTATGAGACAAAATATATACAGCTGAGCTCATCCATTGTTTGGGAGAGTCTGGGGCGAATTTATCATCTATAAACTGGGTTTGATTTATAAATAGTTTCGTAAAAAACAATTTCAAAAAAGTTGTGGAAACCGACCAAAATACCTCTAGAGGTGGTTTCAATAGTCTACATGCAGTCAAAAGTATGCAAAGATGGCGGCAAAGACGCGACAGTAACGGGACTGGTGAATGATTTGCTGTAACATACTTTGTTTTATTAACAAAGTTTTGAAAATAGGTTTCAATAAAGCTAAGATAATGTTTCAGGTACTGTAAAACTCGGATAAAATATACAATAAATCCAGTTTTAAGCCGGAAGACAAATCCAGTTTTAAGCCGGAAGACACAGCAAGTTCTACTACGTAGGTCATTTTGAAAAAAAGCAAACCTGTCATTTACTGCATAAATACTAGTTTCAAACCATATTCAAACCAAAAACCAAAACCGAAGCCATTTTCTTGTCAATAAATTCGCTCTTGATTTTCTAGTTACATTGTGTATAGCTAAAGGCTGTATTTATTGCCGACCGAATAATAGGAATTCGTTATAATTAAATACATGTAATTTATACGAGCGACTGGTACCTAATTAACTATTCGATTGATACACCTGTGAATGAAATCTGTAGCAGATCGACGAAATAACATGTGATAATTTCTAAGTATTGTCGGCTCTTATCGTTGAATGTTTAACTTGAAGCCACTAATTTTTTTATCTAATAGTCTGTGTGTGACCATCTCCAAGACCCCCCCTCTCTCTCTCTCTCTCTCTCTCTCTCTCTCTCTCTCTCTCTCTCTCTCTCTCTCTCTCTCTCTCTCTCTCTCTCTCTCTCTCTCTCCGAGTTTTCTCTTTTTAGTCGTTCAAAGTGTTTATTTGGGTATTACATATGTATGGTGTTATATCACCGAGTTTAAAAGCAGTGCTAACAACAAAAAACAGCTTATGCATTTTAAAATGAGCTAAACAGACTAGTCGCGTTTTCTGTATACATATTTATATAATTATAAGATTGAGCTTACACCTGTTACTTGTGAACACTGTTAAACCAGATTTATATATTTAACAGTTTCTTTCAACTTTTTTTACAGACATTATATCTGGATTTTCGATTTTGTATTGATCTATTTTAAAGCCGTTATGTTTATCAGGTAATATTAAATATTCCTTGTCAAAATCTCTCCTGTATTAGAATTATTATATTGTATATATCGATAATAAATTCGTGCTGCCACAACGGACAGCGGCTGGTGTGTAACAATATCACGTTTACGTGACAATATCTACGTGTACGTGGCATCACGTAGGCTTGTCAATCTAAAGTTTCTTACTTCGCGCCTAGATTTTCACTTAGGATCAACACCTTGTTAATTAAATCTCTTTATTTCCCGTCAGTCGTGTAACTAGGTATTCAGTTACCTGTATATTTAGTCTAGTATTAGAAATATCATAAATGTGAAGTTACAACAAAGAAAGAAAATGATAAAAGAACCCCCTCCACCAAAAAAAACGAACAAACAAATGAAAATAACCATTGGATGAATAAAAACCACAGTTTTAAATCAATATGGTATTTTACTGTCGTGAGGTGAGTGGTTTGAGCATCACGCTTTGAACTATATGCTTGAAGTCTCACTTCTGGTCAACGCAAGTTCGATCCCTTCTGGAGCCTTAGCAGATTTTTGTGAGAAAGATTACCAGTTAATTTACTTGTGGGAGGCCGGTGGTCTCTACCCGGATGCCCCCTTTAGTAACTGTTTTATAGTTTTACCAAGATTAAGAGGACGCCCAATAAGGTATGGCATATGCGATTAGTTTGCACGGATGAAAGACCTTTTGATCTTCCATAAGTAAACACATAAACTTCCCCCAGTAATCTGTTCTAGGGAAACTAAATTAACTCACCTGTATCCGACGAAGACTATCCTAAGATGTAGTCTTTGATTTATATGATGATGAACAATGACTTGTTAAAGCAGTCACATAAACTTTCAAACTGTTTTTTATTTTGACGTTCATACATTCAATTGATGTTATTAAAGCTGTAACATCAACTTTTAAATTATTTTTAATTTTGACGTTATGTATTCGAATTCGACGTTGATTGTCGGCAGTGTAAAACAGATACTTTATTGACAAATATACCCAAGTTTTCAATTTTTATAGAAATACATGTATATGAAGCTGCAGTAGACTCGCTATCCCATTTTACACTTCAAAGCATCGGGCAGTAAATTCTGACATATCTGTTTTTAGTTAGTGCGAACCGACATGGAAACATACTGTCCTCCAACTATATTCAGCCAATCACGTTGCACTATTCCTGCCACACGACGGTGTATGAGTCCGAGGTAGGGTTACTCTTAGACGGATTTTGGCTATACATTTGTACGTTTAGATATATTACTTGGCCTTTTGTGATACCACTTTCTCTTTAGAAAACCTTTTTTAAAATTGTAGCTCCACTGATGAAGTCTAATTGACAGAAACGATCGTCTTGAGCAGTGTCACTTTGGAATTATGTTTATAGTATTGATATTATCAAAAAGATTCAATGCTTTAATAAACAAAATTGTTCCAAAATTACCATGACAATATTACTTTCTTACAGAAACGAAAGTCATGATGGTTCTATTAGCCATTGCACAACAAAATTCTGTAGAAAAAATATTAACAACCAAATAAGATTTCGGATTATTTCTGGTAACATCGCTATCGCCACATTTTTAAGTATAACGAAGAAGCACCAATGGATATTCGAAACTCCAACGTCCATGATAATGCGAAAAATTAGGCAGTAACCCGCATATGGAGTTTATATTATCTGATATACCAGGGCGTGTTCTACAAATGAACATTTCATAGACAGATGTAAATTACTTACAAATTATTGACACGGGGATATCAACATTCCTCAATTTTTACTGTTTACAGTCTTGATTGCGATTACTCTGTTTCACTTTGTGAAATGTTAAGTTGCCTTTTCGTTGGCGGTTGTTGAGACGTATGTACTAAATGTGGCGAGAATTCGTTCATCACGTAATTCATTTGGACTTGACTGTGGACTTGCGGCGGGTGTGACCGGTCGACAGGGATTTCTTACTCCTCCATGTCACCTGATCCCACCTCTTAGTTTCCATATGTCAGTGTTTGTCCATTTTTACCAGATTTGTATCTATATCCTGATCTACACTTTGGTATCTGAGACTTTTTATATACATCAACGGTCTCAACGCAAAGAACAATTGCGAATACCAAAAGGGATGGGATCAGGTGTCCGGAAAGAGTCAACGTACCCTGCTAGCATGCACACCCGTTACAAGTGTTCCATGGAAACCTCGGTTTAAACATTTCAAAGCGAAGATGTTTTTGCAGCTGGCAGTAAAGTCAACACGTGACTGTAGATTAGTTGGGAAAGTCAACATGCGAAATGAAGACATGTTCTAATTAAAAAAAAACTTCCATTAAATATTTATGGTTATATGAGCATAATTATGATATTTTCCATCATGATGGCGTCTGTGATGAAATCCTACCCTGACATTAATCAACACTCAAATGTCCCGAATTTTTTACAATCGTTAACGGGTATATTACTCTGTCCAAGGAACACGGCAAAACAGAATAATCTAGATAGGGGCCGGGTCATATATATATATATATTGAGAGAGAGAGAGAGAGAGTGTGTGTACTCAGAATTTGTTGTTTATGCACCCAAACAATTTTTAATATTTCTGGATTTTTTTTTTTCAAACGAGCAATAAATTGCAACATTTTTTTTACAATTGTAAATTATATACAATCAGTATACAAATATGTCCAGTTACAGGATAAATTCTGCTAGTTTTACTTTAAAATCATGAAGTTATTTGAGCTTGAGTACCAAGTAAATTTACTCCCACTCATGTACATCGTAAAGACACATGCAATCATTTCCGTCAAGTCCGGTATAAGTAAAACACATTGGTTCTCATGTATCAGACCACAAAGATTAAGTGGCACATCCGGGTTCTGTCAGAAACCAAAACAACACTGTCTATTACTTTTTTTAAAAAAAAGTAGAGATGCACATGTTACCGTAAGACATTTTGTCTTTGTTCTAATTAGATGCATTACTGTGGCTCTAATATTCTAGTGTCGTCAGGTAGCTAACCCGAATATTTCAGTCCTTATATTCCGTTCACTAAGATGACTAAATCTTCATAAGATGCAGAGAATCGTAAACGGAGCGGGCTTGAATTATTCGAGTCATCAGGTATCCCATCACCCATGTTATGATCTAATTCAGATTCGTGTTTGTAAAAATGTGTCAGTAGATCTATACGTAATTAATGATGATTGTACCTTTCTAATTTATAGGCCCTACATTGGCTAGCAATAAGCATTGCATAATCATTTTGATATCTCTTATATTCGATTAAAAATCCGTGTACAAGAGACAGATATACATACGCGATAAACATCGTTTAATTACCAAATCGTTTTAAAATGTCGTATTCACATGTTGATCGATAAGTATTTTAATGAAGTCACCAATTATCAATGACACGTGCGACCTATTTGACAAAATGTACTGGTTGGAAGATTCGTTCCGAGTCACACCAGATCGGACAATTTCATGGCTATCTGCTTATCTAACATTCCCAGGAGAATACTCCACGTAAGAGCAAAATGTCACCTTCTGTTTGCTTGCACACACTCTCACACGCAGTCTCTGATAAATTATCTTTGGTCCGTTTATCATATTCTTCTTTGAATTCTGACTTAATTGATATAAAAGATCTACGTAGAAATGTGGTGGGTAACAATTGTGTCAGTGCGACTGTGACATGTATATTTATATGATTTACTTGACTGTACTGACATTTGAAATCGACAGAACATTAGCAAATTCATTTCCCAGCTTTTCATATCAAAATAAAGTGTTGATGTTTATAAAACAATTTCCGTGTCAAAGGAACTTAGCTGAAAGGATCCCGTCACTTCCGGAGAATTATTTACTCTTATATTCATTATCACACAATATTTACACATTTTTGGAGTAAAGACACGTGGGAATCCCTCGTAATATATGCGGTACGAGGATCATCTCCCAGAAAAAAAAGACACGTGACAGGTGATTGTTAGGTAGACCATGGTCTGACTTCAATGTATAGATTGACAAGTAAACTTGCACCTGTATGTGTTGAATAAACCCCGATTCGATTATTTTCACCCTGCTATTCTTAAAATGAATGGCAGACTACTGTTTTGTGTGTGGGTGGGTGGATGGGTGGGTGTGTGTGATTATATTGATTGTAATCTTTTAAATTTTGTATTTACTAGATAATGCTGTCCTTTCCATTTCCTGTATTTCCTTCCGATATTCTGTCCCCAGTTGTGGACACACATCCAATCACAGTCAGTCAGAGTTGATTTTACGCGCGGCGTGACTACTCAAAGACCTTGTCACACGCCGGGGATACCCCTGTAGCCCCGGAGAGGCTCCTTGTGTTTAACGTGCAACATCCAATCACCCACATATACATACAATATATACACCCACATTCGTGTGCGGTTTTCTGATTGGTAGACAGTGAATGGGTATATAACTACATAAAATTGAATATATATATATATATATATATATATATATATATATATATATATATATATATATATATATATATATATATATATATATATATATATATAATGTTCAGAGGTTATCAACTAATTTGATTCGGCAGCTATTCTCTCATTTGTACAATTGCCCCGCGGACCTCCTGGGATCGGTTATGTTACGACATTATCGAAGGTTATCGATCCAATAATAGATGAGGTCATTTTAATTAATTTTATTTGCTTTTATGTCTTGGATGTTTGTAGTATTGGTAATCAACAGCGAATCTAAACGTAATGAGTAATTTAATACTACATCTCTCTCTCTCTCTCTCTCTCTCTCTCTCTCTCTCTCTCTCTCTCTCTCTCTCTCTCTCTCTCTCTCAGTCTTAAGTTTATTTTGGCGCTTAAATACATATACAGTGATAACTTTAGTGGATATCTCAGTAAGCACATGACATACACAGCTGATAGACCCTTTCCTGGATACTTGTAACTGGACTCTCCACCCTAAAATAAAAAGATATGACCACCACCTTGTAACTGAAAAAATATATCAAGCGTAATTAAAGCAAGACCTAAACAAATAACAATAATAACAACAACAACATAAATTACAACAACTTATTAGCCAGTACTGTGGCTACTGTCACCAAGTTTTGGGATACTTTAGGCTATTTTATTCGTAGTACATGTATATATCTTCGTTCCATCGTTGCTATAAATTAAGTAAAATAATATTCTGTACACGGTGCTATGTCTTTTTGAGCATTCTTGTTTTTATTTTAACAGAAAACTTTCATTTTTTTAACGTTCTATTGTGTAGTTTTAGTTACATAGCTTTCAACACATAGACAATTTACGCTTTCTCCGTTCACCGAGTTTGCTCGGATCGTTTGAGGAGAGTGTCAAATAAGTCAAAATACAATGGGTTCCAGCTGCTATTTTCATTTTGTTTTGTTGTTCGGTGTCCAAATGATTTCAGTATGGTATTTTCTAATTATCAAAAGCGAAATGCGTTAAATTGGGACCCTTGCCTTCGTTGAAATATAATAAAATGATTGCGTGTTTTAATCACTCCGGGATATTTTTAGTACTCGTTCATTCAATATTTCGAGAGCGGAAACTACAAGCCCACGGTTTTCTGAAATTAATAACATTGTATTCCTTGTTAAATGCCCATATGAATTAAGGAAAGAAAAAGAATGTTATCCAAGGACACCGCTGTGTAATATTGAATACAATGTATGTCCAAAAGTTTAGGCTGAATGAAATGTTGAGTTACCTGTTCGTTAGCAATATTTGAATCGTCCGTACCAAATGTAACGAGGATTCGTTCCTAACGTATTTCATTTGAATTTAACTCTGGACTAACATCTCATGACCGGTCAACAGGGGATACAAACACTCTCATGGCACCTGGTCCCACCTCTTGATTTCCAAAAGGTTCGTGTTTTTATATTGTCTCCTGAACGTCATGGTGACGATTGTTACTTTGACATCTGTGGATTATTACGTTTGTACTGAAGCAGAAAATATCGTATTCTGTAAGGTTTCTAGCCGTAGCTATTCTCATATCATGAAAAAAAAATCCCAAACTCTTCTTTAATCACATCATTTCAATCATACATTTGGTTTACACTCGGGGATGTTTTTCCTAGATCATGAAGATTGAACCTTATTCATAGTTACAGCCTTCAAGACCATTACATTATGTCGTAATTGGCAGTTGTCGAGCAGAAAATTACGTCACGTGTCGGTGAGTTTAGTCCAACTTAATTGACAGGATATGACGTAAAACACTCAGCGAAAATGGATGCCTGCCAGACCAGGACCCGGCACCAGGAAACTGGAAAATTAACTCAAATCTTAGAATATTCTCAACTTGGCCTGTTCAGCCAATCAGATTTCATGATAAAAAAAAAAAATGAGTGAAAATTTAAGACTTGAGTAATTCTCCAGTTTTATGGTTCCAGGCCAAGGTGCCCGTTCTACTTCGTAAGTTTACTATATTTTCAGTAACGTATATACATGCACCTATAAATTTGAGTAACTTTAGTATTGCATAGGGTGCATACTTAGGCTACTTTAGGTTATTAGGAATAGTCCTGCACCTATTCCCAGGGGACTTTAATTTTACGTTGTTTCCGTCCTTTGGGTTTGTCTGGACCATTTCCTCAGCTAGCATCATCATATTTTAGCCCAAGTATACATCTTAAGTAGGCAGTGTCGCAACAGTGCCCTGCCATGTAGTAAATTTTGAATTTACTGGATGGGTGTAAATTCAAATTTACAACATTACAGCCCGTTCAACCTTAATTCTAGAGCTACCTCCCTTATTATTAGTCTAGGCCGTTTATATATCATTTTATCTGACATCCTGACTCAACCCATTTAGTGCAGATATACATCTTGGGTAAATGGAGTTATTTTATCGATTTATATATCTCGGCGATATGCCTCGTTTGGTAACTGTTCAGTAAAATATCTGAATTAGCATTGTGTACGGAGAAAGCCAATTTTTATATCATATTTGAATATATTACAAAATGATTGAATTTTACAAATTTTTAACTTACGAGTTACAACAATTTTACTCTTATGAAATGTAGGTAAACGACCCTGATGTAAAAGAAGATCATTTATGCCATTTCCGCCGTCATTGACTGTAAAGCTAACGTTTACAATTTTGACTTTCCTTGATACCCCTTTGTCATGTTGTAAATTTTGAATTTACTGGGTGGGTGTAAATACCACATTTACAATATGAGAATATGACACCATTCTTGGAACATGCTTGGTGCATATCATTCAAAATATTGGTAATTTATTTATTTACTTTATTTGAGATATATATATATATATATATATATATATATATATATATTTATATATATATATATATATATATATATATATATATATATATATGACCAAATGGTTAGAACATCGCGGGTTAAATCATGGAATCTTTCACTTTCGATCTGAGCAGGTTCGAGTCCCACTTTACTTGCGGATGGCCAGTAGTCTCTTTCCGGGTACGTTGTAACCGGGTTCTTTTTCCCACCAATAAAAGATTGGCCACGACAATATAACTGAAGAATTATTGAGTGTGGCGTAAAACAATATTCAAAACAAAATAAAAACAAAGCAAAAACCAAAACAAAAACTAAAAACCCCAATGAATTCTTTCAGACCAGTATCCATACGTAACGTCATCACAAGTGACTTTTAACATAAACCATACAAAACACAGATTATTCAAATATGATAAACTCTGTATTACAGAATCGCAAAGTTTCCACAAACGAAATGGTTCCACCTAAATCTTCACAGAGTGACATTCATAAAAAAGAAGATATTTCGTTGATAATGGATCATTAGTTTAACATGCACGCTGTGAAAAGCACTAGAATTACTAACTTGGCATTTTTGACGAAATCCAGAGTCGTCTGACATCTTTAATAAACGCTATCATGTACATACAGCAGCCATTACACACGGTTATCAAATGAAGAAATAAAATTGTACTTGTAAATTATGTTGCGGTTTACCTTCTCCTTGACATAGGGAGAACTCTTGTATGCGTATAAATGCATATATTTTTCCTAATTGCTTGTATTAAAACCGGGAATGCATCATACAAACGTAAATATCTGCTAGACCCGATTAATTGAACTTAATCCTTACGTAGAAGCATATTATAAAACCCCCAGTATTTCTCGAATTTTTATTTTTTAGATATTTCAAAAGTTTCTTTTAGGGAAAATTGTAAGTAATTAACAGACATTTCCTTGAGGGATGGAAATTCTCGTTTCAGTACTAGATACTAAGCGGTTATCGAAGTAATGATGTTAGTTTTTATATCATTATGTGAACGAAAATGATAAAAAGATTTATTGTGAATGAGATTAGTTTCCCAATTTGTCTTTTTCGAGCGCTAAATTTCCAAGGTTTCCGAGGACCCATATCAGTGGATCTAATTAGCCACCATGTAATCGTCGTTCTGGTTATCAAAACTTTCCGAATAATTATTAAGCCGCAGAGAAAGGTTTAGTACTACCCACTTCGTCTTTTGAAGGCAATATTGATATTTGTGTCTGATTTGTATTTTATCATTGTTATCTACCACACTCATTGATTTTTCATTTATATGGTGACGGCCATTTTTTAGTGGCGGAGGGGAGAACCGGTTACAATATACACGGGAAGATACCACCGGCCTTCCGCAAGTAAACTGGCAAATTTTATCACACATTCCGCTGAAGTTCCAGCGGGACTCGAACCTGCGTTGACCAGAAGTGAGAGACTTCATGGTTCAAAGCACGATGCTGTAAGCACACGACCTAGGAAGCCGTAACAGGCAATGATAAAATATCGTCGTGTAGAAGGAGCTCTTGTGTTTTTTGATATTTGTCTGTTTAACTATTTGTTTGCTAACGGTGAAACGGGATAGACACTAAAGGTATTGTCTCCGTACGTCAGTCAGTCCGTTAAAGGTTTTAGTAGTTGTTTCCGGAATTACTAACCATTCACTTGATGATGATTTAACAGGGAAAGAAACATGTAACAATTAACAAATGTTCTGAGAATGCTTGTTGTAATGTTTTACGGAGAGCTAAAGGGACGTTGATGTATGACGTGGTATACACGCGCACCAGTGGACGTGAAAGTCACGCCTTTCTAAACACGACTATATAAAGACTGGACTCTTATGCTCACAAGGATGTGTGAGGTTTTCATTTGTAGACCACTGATACAAGGGACAGATATGGCCTGTGTGGGCAGATGCAACATGAATTCAAACTTACCGAAGTTGCAATACAACATTAATTTGATATTGTACATTATGATATACCCGACTTTAGTTTTCCGTTTACTTAACATTTAATGAAAAGGTGTAATATCCTTTTATATACGACCGGGACCGGTATTGCGGTTCCGGAACTTCTTTTATGTTATATTCATACGCGCTATAACGACGACACGAAAATATTTGATGTTCTTGTGATCTGTTATTAATTAAATAAGATATTTTAAATTATGACCATTGTATCAGTAATACGGATATATAATAAAATGTTATTGAATGTATATGTTGAAATATTTACGCTCTCGTTCTTTGAGCTCGGTCTTTTTGACGCACCAAAACACGGGCGCAAATTTGTCAACATGTACATTCAATAACCCATACATACGTTCAATAACTCATACTTGCTGCAGGAATATAAGACACACACGTCTTCTATTACATGGAAATTATGTTTATATTCATACGTGTTCATGCTATTGGCAGAGGATTTTGTCCATTCATTTCACTCGAGATTTAAACATTACGGACCGCGACTGAGGCACAATTTACACCTGTCTCCAATCTGTAGTTTAAATGAAGTATAAATATGCTATTGATATAACGACCAATCTTCCTTTAGAGGGTTCTAGATATATTTATGACTACACTGCATTATTTGGTGTTACTGCTGTTCTTGCTTTTGTTGTTGATGCAGTTTTACTCACAAGTTTTCTTTACTTTCATTTCAGACTCTTCGGCTCCGGTGGATCGTGTTCGGCGTGCGCTCAAAGTATTCCCGCGAGTGAACTAGTAATGAGAGCTCAAGGCAATGTTTATCATTTGAAATGTTTCACATGTGTCACGTGCAATACACAGCTAGCGCCCGGTGATCGCTTTAGTATTGTGAATGGAAGTATTATATGCGAACATGACTATCCCAAGGTTATGAAAGGTCAGATGGGCGGAAGTCCACGCGGAGGCCACAAAGTTCGAGGGCTAATTCAGTCGATGTGAACACTTCCGAGGAAAATATTCTTTACTTTGTGCTTTCGTTGTTACATGAGTTGTGTTTCTGGACCTACGTGTTATTTATGTTAATTGTACTTTGTTATATTTGGTAACGAAGAAAACGTTGGTCAACTGTCAATTATTACGTGCAGGAACTTGGAGAAAATATGGACAAGTTACAAGTGTTACTTGAAGTAACATAGAAAAGGCTTGATAATTGTGTTGAATTCTGTAACGGAGGAATGTTTAGACATTTGTTGTAAAGGAGTGACATAAAATAATGAACAAGTGTTGACTTTAGTAACGGAGGACTACTTTGACAATTGTGTTATATTTGGTAAAGATGAATTGTTGGACAATAGACTAAGTGTTATTTATGGTAAAGATGATGATGATAATGATGATGATGATGAACAAGTATTGAACTTGGTAACAATAGTAAAAGTTTGACAGCTGTCTTATTTATGAGGCAAATTTTGACAACTATGTTACTTGTACATTCATAATGAAATAGAGTTATGCTAATCTAACAAGACAGCGAAAACATACAGTTGTAATTGGTGTAAATTTCATAATGTCATCTGTTTCAATTTTGTCATGTATTTGGTGGACATATTTCAGAAAATAAATGACATTACTCATTTCAGTAGAGTGGTTCATTTACGTTATACTGTATAATTTCTGTTTCCCAAGATGGAAGATATGGATCATATTGTTTTTCTCAGGTTTGTCTGTCCGAGACATTTAACATGTCTCTTTACCTTTGAACTTTTCATTAAAACGGTATATATTTTTACGGGCAAAATTAACATATTGACCTCTGTGAACGCATTTGGACTCATCCATTTCAATGAATGGTAATGTCCACTGTCAGAATTCATTAGTGTATTATTTAGAATCCAAATTTCTAAATGATTTCACATTCAATATTTTCTTGTTCACCCCTGAAGTTTGACAGTATTCTTTACAGTTACTGATTAGGGTGAGTCTGAATGTGAACACAGGGGTTGATGAGTTTAAAAAGATACAGTTTTATATTAATTATTGACAAATTTCGACAACTGTCTAATTTGAGAAATATTGACAAAGTAATATGAACGGAAATAAAATGCATCGGGGTTGATATTGAAACCGCCAGTGCTTGCAACTCGAATCCTACCTCTAACCCGAGACCTTTATTTGTAATTTGAACCCTCTAAGAAACTTTACCACCGCGAACAACGAAGTCTCTCAGAACATTCGAATATGAAATTAACATAAATTAAATCAACCTGATATATGATATGTTATTGTGTGAGCTATTTGTAGCCACTGCCGAATTCTAGCTATTGTTTTCACTTACTTTTATTGTCCGATTCACATAATTTGATGGGCGGGTAACCTTTTGATTATTATATGGTCGCTGCTACCCACATTTCGTAAAAAAGACTTAACTTGAAATGTGTTTACTACCAAGTGGATGACAGTAGGAATGATAACAATAAGGATATAAAAATCTCGGATACCAAAGTATAAATCAAAAGGATGTCCAGGACATAGATACAAATCCGGTAAAAATGGACAAACACGGACCTCTGGAAACCAAGAGGTGGGATCAGGTGCCATGGAGGAGTAAGCATCCCCTGTCGACCGGTCACACCCGCCGTGAGTCCACAGTCAAGTCCAATGAAACACGTGAGGAGTGTATCCTCGCCACAATTGGTACAGACGTCTCAACAACCGCCAACGAAAAGGCAACTCAACATTTCACTTAGTGAAACAGAGTAGTCGCAAACAAGACTATTATACCGACCATAAAATTTGCGGAACGTTGACATTAAACGCGGTTTTTTCGATATCCCTGTGTCAATAATTTGTCAGTGAGTAGTTTACCTCTGTATATGAAATCTTTATATGTTGTGCACGCCCTGGCATATCGGATCATTTGTGAAATATAAACTCCATATGCAGGTGACTGAGGGATATTACTACTTAAATGTGGAAAATTTACGATGGGAAAGCCGAAATTGTCGCGTTTATCGTATAGCTTAGTTGCTAATTTCCCGTCTGTGTTTATATTAAGTAAAATGTCTAAGTACGAAGCGTGTGTACTTGATTCTGTTGTATCTTTAATTTCTAGTTCGCTGGGATATATCGCATTGACATATGTATGAAAATTGTCATTATTAATTGACAAAACGTCGTCGATATATCTAAATGTCAAATTAAAGGACACCGCTAACTTTTTTCTTCTTTTGATTCAGCAGTTTCTGAATGAAGTCTGCTTCGTATGAATAAAGGAACAGGTCGGCCAATAAAGGAGCACAATTGGTTCCCATAGGAATGCCGACAGTTTGTTGAAAGACCACGTCTCCGAACATTACAAATATATTGTGTATTAGAAATTCCAGCATGTTTTTTATATCAACTTCAGTATACTTATGTGTAGAATCAGAGTGGTGGACGATAACTCCTTCCAATGTTATATCAATGTTTTACCTAAAATCTAAATTCGTCCAGGTCAAGAAAGGGTTCACCTCACCAGGTTATATGGACTTTACCATAACAGTTGCAAAATATTAGGAAGTGATTCAGCTTATCCATGTGAGAGCAAGTTATTACTAAGTTGTGGGTGCCTCCATGACCGAATGGCTAGAACATCGCGCTTTAATCTATAAAGGCTCTCACCTATCATCAGAACAGGTGCCAGTCTCGCCGGGACCTAAGTTGATTTTCTGAGAAAATTATTTTAATTTTAAAACTGGCCTTAACTGATCAAGGACCAGATGCAGGCAAGGATGTGATTTCGTCTTTAGTTTTTACCACGATAATATTTTATGTCTTCTGTTTGGGAAAAATCTCCCATACCAGATGTTTGATCTAAAACTTCTCACAAAATCGTGTTATAAGTAGCCGAAATAATAATGCAATAGCCTTCTACTGGACATTGTCGGTCACTGGCCCTCGACCTGTATAGTATTACTGAAAATTTGTTGAGTGTGGTGTAAAAAGTCAATGAAACAAATAAAACAAAGGTCACTCAGTAGTTTTCCTGTTCATGGATCGTTCGTGGAACATGTTCTAGTATTTCATATCTATTATTAGATTCATGATTAAGCATCATTTAAGACATTTCATGTTGAACCAGTGTATTCATAGTAGTTTACAAGCCATGAAAGTATGTAACTTCAGGCATAACTGATCTAAATTGATATTTGACATAACATTATTAATGTAATACAAGTTAAAATATATAATTTTAAATCATTCTGAAGGCAATTCTAGAGATAAGGTCTATGATAACTACGCTGTAAAAGGTTTCCTGATGTGTAAAAAATCAACACACACCAGGAAGTAAACAAACAGTCAATGATTTTAACATTTCAAGAAAAAATATCAATGACAACTATCAGTATTACAAATGATTAATTGAAGCCTTAACTTTCATCTCTACAAACCTTAAAAGACTAGCCTTAAACAATAGAAGAAAAAAACCCATTCTGCTCATAACCAGGATTGAAATAGGAAAGAAAAGGACATTCAATGTACTTACTTGCTTTTCACACTCGCTTGTCATTATTTCAATGTTTTTTCTCCTAACCTATTTAATTTGAATTTGACTGTGGACTCACATTTTGAATTTGACTGTTGACTCACATTTTGAATTTGACTGTGGACTCACGGTGAGTGTGACCGGTCAACAGGAAATGCTTTCTCACCCATGACATCTGATTTCCAGAGGTCCGTGTTTGTCCAATATCACCAAATTTGTATATGTATCCTAACCATCCTAAAGATTTATACATTGGTATCTGAGATTCCATATTTTGCAAGTATTTTTAGAAACGTGTTCATTGTCAATATTCTAAATTATGACGTCATTGTAGGCATCCCCATAAAACCTTATTGCTGGCTACAAACGTACTTGTTTAGTACTTGAATCATGATACACACCTTGCTGGACGAACTCTGTATATCTGTATTGATCGTGTGATGATTACTAGTACTTGAATCATGATACACACCTTGCTGGACGAACTCTGTATATCTGTATTGATCGTGTGATGATTACTAGTACTTGAATCATGATACACACCTTGCTGGACGAACTCTGTATATCTGTATTGATCGTGTGATGATTACTAGTACTTGAATCATGATACACACCTTGCTGGACGAACTCTGTATATCTGTATTGATCGTGTGATGATTACTAGTACTTGAATCATGATACACACCTTGCTGGACGAACTCTGTATATCTGTATTGATCGTGAGATGATTACTAGTACTTGAATCATGATACACACCTTGCTGGACGAACTCTGTATATCTGTATTGATCGTGCGATGATTACTAGTACTTGAATCATGATACACACCTTGCTGGACGAACTCTGTATATCTGTATTGATCGTGCGATGATTACTAGTACTTGAATCATGATACACACCTTGCTGGACGAACTCTGTATATCTGTATTGATCGTGTGATGATTACTAGTACTTGAATCATGATACACACCTTGCTGGACGAACTCTGTATATCTGTATTGATCGTGTGATGATTACTAGTACTTGAATCATGATTCACATCTTGCTGGACGAACTCTGTATATCTGTATTGATCGTGTGATGATTACTAGTACTTGAATCATGATACACACCTTGCTGGACGAACTCTGTATATCTGTATTGATCGTGTGCTGATTACTAGTACTTGAATCATGATACACACCTTGCTGGACGAACTCTGTATATCTGTATTGATCGTGTGCTGATTACTAGTACTTGAATCATGATACACACCTTGCTGGACGAACTCTGTATATCTGTATTGATCGTGTGATGATTACTAGTACTTGAATCATGATACACACCTTGCTGGACGAACTCTGTATATCTCTATTGATCGTGTGATGATTACTAGTACTTGAATCATGATACACACCTTGCTGGACGAACTCTGTATATCTGTATTGATCGTGTGATGATTACTAGTACTTGAATCATGATACACACCTTGCTGGACGAACTCTGTATATCTGTATTGATCGTGTGATGATTACTAGTACTTGAATCATGATACACATCCTTGCTGGACGAACTCTGTATATCTGTATTGATCGTGTGATGATTACTAGTACTTGAATCATGATACACACCTTGCTGGACGAACTCTGTATATATCTGTATTGATCGTGTGCTGATTACTAGTACTTGAATCATGATACACACCTTGCTGGACGAACTCTGTATATCTGTATTGATCGTGTGCTGATTACTAGTACTTGAATCATGATACACACCTTGCTGGACGAACTCTGTATATCTGTATTGATCGTGTGATGATTACTAGTACTTGAATCATGATACACACCTTGCTGGACGAACTCTGTATATCTCTATTGATCGTGTGATGATTACTAGTACTTGAATCATGATACACATCTTGCTAGACGAACTCTGATTATCTCTATTGATATTTGATGATTACTAGTACTTGAATCATGATACACACCTTGCTGGACGAACTCTGTATATCTGTATTGATCGTGTGATGATTACTAGTACTTGAATCATGATACACACCTTGCTGGACGAACTCTGTATATCTGTATTGATCGTGTGA
The DNA here is from genome assembly GCA_030159075.1 of Atrina japonica. Lineage (NCBI taxonomy): Eukaryota > Metazoa > Mollusca > Bivalvia > Pterioida > Pinnidae > Atrina > Atrina japonica. The sequence continues at coordinate 966,979 of BROG01000132.1, read as the reverse complement.
TGATTACTAGTACTTGAATCATGATACACACCTTGCTGGACGAACTCTGTATAACTGTATTGATGTGATCACTATTAGTACTTGAATTCATTTTGTATTTCAAAATGTGTAAAAACAAGTTTATTTAATTGTATTACGCCCATACATAACGTTATCTGATGCTGATCAACATCTGACTATGAAATTCGAAATATTGAAAGATGGCATGTCTATTTCCATGAACATAATCATAATTAACGCTACCCGATGCTTTGAGATGGGCTGAAATAACAATATCTATTAAACATACATGTGGGTTTTAGTAATATTTCTAGACTGACACGTTTGGTATTATTTTCAACTAATTGAAACATTCATATTCCCGGTGACTAGGATTGGGGCAGTAGTTTGAGCAATTTTCTTCAAAGATGATATGGATGATGGTTTCAGATTCTGCATGGTTTTGTTTTCACGTCCATTTAGATGCACATCAAATGAAACATCACAAACTCCCAAAGTATTAATCGAAAAAAGGGTTCATGATACAATGTATAAACGTAAACGTGAAAAATTACGCATGGGAGTACTTTACACTTAATACGCGATGTAAATACCCCGCCTACCAGTCCCATCGTTGTGCTAAGAAGTTGTGATATCGCGTAAACAAATACAAGCGGGAGTAAACACGTTTACAGTATATATATATATATATATATATATATATATATATATATATATATATATATATATATATATATATATATATATATATATATATATATATATATATATAATATCCCACTCCCACCTGGATATGTCTGTCAGGGCTTGTTAAGGGAGCAATCATTTCATATAAAGGGACAGCTTACTTAGTGACAACTATATTGACTACATCATGATATGAGTATTCCATTTAAGTGATCGTTATAATGATTTCATTTTGCAATTACCGTGTTAGACGGATAAAATCATTTCTACCGATTGTGAAGGGGAGTTATCCCAAAATTGTTCTGATTTTGATTTTATTATGGGCTAACTGCGGATGTGACTGGTCGGCAAGGGATTCTCATTCCTCCAGTATGTATGTCAAAAGTTTACCTTTTTCAATGTAGGTTCTACAATTTTATATGATGAACACTTTAGTATCTGAAATAAAGTGCATCTTAAAATGTTATCATCCCGACATAATGATTTTATCGTTCGCACGTTTTCATCTTCTCTCAACCATAGAAATCTTAAATAGGCGTAATTACAGCGAAACTTTAGGATAAATTGACCTTGAAAATAGCGTATTGTGTGACAAAATACAGCCGCAGATGGCCACAAAGGTCAAACAAACACTTCAAGGCGCATGTCATTTTCAATTCATTTACTGTGCAATAAACCGTGCCAATATATTCCCTTCTGATACATTTTATAGACAATTTCGTAGTTTGAGAATTTAATACATATATATATATATATATATATATATATATATATTATATATACATATATATATATATATATATATATATATATATATAATCTCAGACACTAGAATGTTCAGGACATAGATACAAATCGGTAAAAATGGACAAACACGGACCTCTGGACACCAAACATTCATTCTGTCTGTCTATCTATCTATCTATAATTTATTTAAACATGTAGTGGAAATTCGTTAAACAAGCTTTAGATTCCCATTAAGTTCCATTAAATGAATACTGGCGTCTCAAATGTTTATCCGTGGGGAACAATGTAACAATTAAGCCTAATTTCTATGCATCACATTTATTTATTTCCCGAGTTTTCGAAATTTACCAAGATTGCTGTGGATCTGTAGTCAATGATTCATTTCTTATTTCACTGTTCGTCACGAAGATGTTGTACTAGTATTTGAATGTAAAAAAAACCATTCAACAGCGGCAACTTGTATTGAACAAAGATGCACCACGATGTATAAAACAAAGATGTCTCATAGTATATGTAACAAAGAAAGATCAGGCTATACGTTAAACTGGTACACGGTTGTAGTTCCGTTTCGCTCCGCTCGCTCTAAAACAACCGGTATGTCCCAATGTCATTCGGGCATAAATCTGCCTGGAGGATTTTAACGAGATTTGACATTACTTTGTTTCATGGCAACGTATACAACATCAAAGGTCTATACTGAGTCGGTCTGAAAAAAAAAATACTTTTTCAATCTGTAGAATCCTTGTTTATTTGCGATATGGTCTAGCCTAAAGTTATCTTGGATAGTAGCATAAAATATGATGCGTCTATGTTTACAGCTTGAATTGCTAATTTTGTGGAATACTACACGTAATTTGATTGGTCGATATAGATAAGTCTATTGACCAATCAGATTCAACAATAGATCGCATCATACGGTTGTCTAGTAGTCAGTCGGGACCAGCTTAACTATTTGTTTGTTTCTCTTTGTTTGTGTTGTACATGTGTATTTTACAATACACAGAATAATTTCTCAGTTATATAAAAGCGGACAGTACCATCGGCATTTCTCAAGTAAACTGGCAATCTTTCCTACAAAGTCAGCTTTAACTCCCATGGGACTCGAACTCGCGCTGACCAACGATCAGATTGTAAATTTCATACCTCAGAGATCTGTCCTAGGCAACAAAAACTTAAAAAATTAAATCTAAAATCTGAGAATATTCTCAACTTGGTTTGCTCAGAGAATAAGATTTTGGAAACATCACAGATACCAAAGTATTAATCTGGAGGAAATTTAGGAGAAAATATAGAAGTCTGATGAATACTGGACAAACACGGACGTCTGGAAATTCAGAAGAATCCAGAAATTGGAAGAACTATCAAGGTTATAAACACTGCGAGTCTATAATCTAATTAAAATAAAAATTCAATAATTCAGTTTTCATTTTTTATATTTATTTCATTCATGGTGGTTTATGATATGAAATACCTGTAGTTTAAACTGAAGAATAACATCCATATCGACCTCATCGAGTACAACGTAACACCTGTGATAGCAATACGAAATCAAGCGTAAACTATTGTGTGTTGAACAATCTGAATTTTGTCTAAATCGGACAAGTCAAATGTTCCCATAAATGATCGGTTTACTGTATCAAAGAATCATGGCGCAAGGTCAAGGAAAGGAGGGCTTGTTGGTTTAGATCTGTCCATTGTCTGTGTGTTGGTCTCATTTCCTTTTTTTCCTCGAATTTTATCCACATATGTTCCTTTATATGAGAAATCTTAGATCAGTTCAAATGATAAATATGGACCCTTTAACTGTATCTGCGGTTTTGTAACTTTGAGTGGCAAAATGATACAGAGTCCCGGAAAATTACGCCAAGAAACAATCAGTTTGGCACTGATAATACCATTTAAATTCGAAAATTGTTTAAAGCTAAGATAGTCATTTTTTACAGTGGTTACTCTTAGACGGATTTCGGCTATATTTCGGAGATATTATTAGGCCTTGTATGATACCACTTTCTATTTAGAAAATACACATACTTTTCAAATTGCAGCTCAAATGATGAAGTCTAACTGACAGAAACGATATCGTCTTGAGCATTATATATTTGGTATTATGTTTATAATATTTACTATAACGAGGGTATCTGTATCATTTTGTCACTCAAAGTCACATGATCGCAGTTACAGTTAAATGGTCTATTCGGCAATATTGACCAGCATTATGGGAATTAAAATTTTCACTTGATTTATATATTGGCATCCTTGATTTTGATATCTTATATTTTATGTTATCAGTACAGATTTTCTCTGTTTTTGTATAATAATACCAACCAATGTTATTTGAGACAACTTGAAATACGACTTATAAAAGTAAGAATTATAAACGACTTATAAAATTATAAACTGTTGTTAAGTAGATCTACATGATAACATTATTCGGTACTTTGTTAAAACAATGAAACAAGTACTACATGTTAAAACATTAAACAAGTACTACATGTTAAAAATTTGACACAAGTACTACATGTTAAAACATTGACACAAGTACTACATGTTAAAACATTGACACAAGTACTACATGTTAAAACATTGACAATAGTACTACATGTTAAAACATTGACATAAGTACTACATGTTAAAACATTGACATAAGTACTACATGTTAAAACATTGATATAAGTACTACATGTTAAAACATTGACATAAGTACTACATGTTAAAACATTGACATAAGTACTACATGTTAAAACATTGATATAAGTACTACATGTTAAAACATTGGAACAAGTACTACATGTTAAAACATTGACACAAGTACTACATGTTAAAACATTGACATAAGTACTACATGTTAAAACATTGACACAAGTACTACATGTTAAAACATTGACATAAGTACTACATGTTAAAACATTGACACAAGTACTACATGTCTACCAAGGTAACGTGGAGCATTCGAGTTCTGTCAAAAACCAAAACAATAAGATCCAATTTCAAAAATAGGTTGTACAGATAACTTCTAAAAATAAGATAGCCATCTTTTTACAGTGGTTACCCTTAGACTGATTTTGGCTTCATGTATTGCTGAAGCTCTAATATTTTTGTCTCGACAAGTGTCACTACTGTTGTGATGTGCCAATTTTCTTTGGTAGACCTATATGTAAGATATGTACTCTGTAAATATCAAAATAATCTGTAACACGTACTGTTAAAACATGAAAGCTATGTTGTCACATTGTACTCTTGGCATGCTAGCCTGAATAAAAGAATATAAAAAATCTCAGATACCAAAGTATAAATCAGTAGAATGTCCAGGACATATATACAAATCCGGTAAAAATGGATAAACACGGACCTCTAGAAACCAAGAGGTGGGATCAGGTGGCATGGAGGAGTAAGCATCCCCTGTCGACCGTTCACACCCGCCCGCCGTGATGAACTGGACTTGAAACAAAAAGAACCTCGACCTATCGAAATTATACTCTTTAAAGATCGACTCATCCTGGTACCCTACTATGGGTCAATAAAGTAAACATATTGTTATCATGTTGTTGTCTCTTCTCTACAAAAGTTATGGTTTCAGACTTTCGTCCAAACTTTAAAAGTGTAGCAGTCTGTCGAACATAGGAACAGAACTTTTCACGTAAGTAAAAACAATATAAAAATCATAGATACCAAAGTATTAATCTTCAGGGGGTACAGGGGACAATATGCAAATCTGATGGCATTGAATAAACAAGAACATCTGAAAATACATAAGTGGGATCAGGTGTCATGGAGGAGTAAGCACAGATACCAAATTAATAATTGTCAAGAGGTTCACAAAGTAAAAACATTGGACAAATAATGGATCTCTAACAATTCATAGATGGGATCACAGGACCTTTAAAAATCCAAAGAAAGGTTTAGGTGCCATTGAGGAATAAGCATTACCTGCTGACCGGTACCGCCGTTAGCCAGTTTACAATATGGTAAGCAGAATGCGTATGATTCAGAGGGAAATCTCAGCTTCTTGGACGGCATAGTTTTTTTTATCCTATGCAACTGAAGATGCATTTTTAAAGGACTGCAAGATTTTTTTTCTTTTGAGAAAATAGAAATATTTTATGATGAAAATGATAGATATATATTCTATGAAATTCTGAAAGAAATTCATTAAAGGTCGAGTTCACAATGACTGTCAACAATTCTTTAGTTTCTGATTAACTAATTAATCTATATTGATTTGAATTCTTTAGCTGTGATTTCTTTTTTCTTCTTATCATATAATTAATTATTGACTCGCAGTCTTATCTGAAGATAACATGGTCTAGAGGTCAGGCGACTGGTTTACAATATCTGCCAATCACTGTTGATAATATGAAAATAACGTCATTTTTCATTTGTTATGAGGAAGATCTCACCAATCATTTGTGTGATATTAAATATAGTTCTTTAAGTAAGCATTATCTGTTTTTCCCTTTTCTGTATATCTCTACAGACATAAACATTCTTAAATTAATATATTTATATGTATTGTGAAACTTGCCTCATAAACCCAGGTTTGGCAGTTTTTCAATTGCAATTTATTTACTCGACCTTACTATCTGTATATGAATACTACACTGGACCTAGCTTTATTTTCACAAAATACCGGTATATAGTTTTATAGTTTTTTTATACCTGTGTACAGCTTTTATTTGTTATTGTACATCAAGTACGAGTAGTAAAAGTTGAAGAATCTTAATAATGTTTGGTAATCACAGTTTAAAATATAGAAGTCTATAAAACAAAATACAAGCGACATAAATTGCGCCTTAAAACAGTATCTCATCATTTGCGTCAGAGCAAATTTTATTTTCGTTAGGTAAAAAACGTTTTGTTTCAACTCGGAAGTGTTAAGTGCGCAGGCGAGATTAGCAAGAATGGAGTTATCGTGAGTGGGGTCTATTGAATATCTCTGTGTGATCCAACTGCATATATATATATATATATATATATATAACACTAGAGTCTTTCGGGTGAAACTTAAAACCAAGGCCCCACGACACAGAAAGCGTGACACGAAACAGGAGAATCCTCATTGCATTGACACCAGTCATAGCACATACCGAAACTTATACCATTTCACCTTAATATTATGACCTATCCATCTCAGCGAAAACTTCTAGGCGGGATATAAAACAACAACCAAACAAAGGAATCAAAACACAGTATTACTGTAGTAAAACCTTTAAGTTATTATATAGTAAAACTTTTAAAAACTGTAATAACTATAGTACACGTATCATATATATTTACCAAAGAAAGTATCTAGTGGGATAAGAAAGAATAGTAAAACATTTATGTAGGATATTTGTAATTCTGTAGATACCCGTTTAAGTAAAATTTTAGCGAGACCCAAATTTAGCGTTTTGTCTTAGAAAAATGGTATATAATTTTACCAAGAGGTAATTTAAGCAATTTTAATTTTTAAAAAATCATACATTTATGAAATTTATTTATACCCAGCTATATACATTATAATTTATTTAAACGTATTTATCTAGTATAGAATTAGAGCATAGCACTGCAGTCAGAAATATTGTAATTATTTATTATTTTTCAGAAGAATGTCACAGCCACATGACCACTGAATACTATTAACATTTATTAATTCCACATACCTCGGATAGGGAATGAATTATTAGCGATTTTCAATTTTAGTGATATCAACAATTCGCTAATAATGCCAAAATTAAATCCTCTTTAAAAGAATCTGGTTATAAAATCTCGGATACCAAAGTATAAATCTTCAGGATGTCCAGGATACATATAAATATATGGTTATATTTGATATACAAATCTAATGGTAGTGGACACACACGGACCTCTGGAAATCCAGAGGTGGGATTAGGTGTCATGGAGAAGTAAGTATATTTAATTAAAGTTTCAGTATTTACTGAACTATTATAGTTTACTATAATTACGAGGGTTCACATTGTATATCATTTGTATTTTGCAGTTTCAGATATCTTACGAAAATGTATATAGTCGTCATTTGGTCTTTATCATTGCCTATTTTTTTATATAAAATTCAGTATCTTTTATTGTCAATAAATAGAATTTCTTAATATTAGAAAATATGTCTTTGATATATAAGAAAATGATTTTCAATACTACGAAATCGACGGGTTTTAAAAATATTCTCATACAACAGGCCGGCCAATAAAGGGGCACAATTGGTTCCCATAGGAATCCCGACAGTTTGTTGACAGACCACGTCTCCGAACATTACAAATATATTGTCTATTAGAAATTTCAGCATGTTTTTCATATCAACTTCAGTGTATTTATGTGTAGAATCAGAGTGGTGTTTGACAAAATAAGTATCGTGGTAACCAATCACTAGATATTTAAATTTTCGGGTACCACCTTTAGTGAAAACACAGTTGTCTATGATGCTAAAATGTCTTTCGTTTAATTCTTTATGTGGAATAGTGTGTAAAGAGTAGAGAAGTCGTACGTTTTGATACTGTGAATTTAATAAAAAATGGTGTGGATACTTAAAACTTCTTAACATCCACATCTGATTTACACCGCTTCTGGAATATGCAACTGTACAATATTGCTGAAATTTCCCCTTAACGGCTGTCAATATCTTGGTAAGGAGTAATTAGATTTTATCAGTTGAGTTCCACTTTGAAATATATATAAAGTTTCTAAGCAGAAAGTGTTATCAAACGAGGCTAAATAATAAATCTAAATTTATAACCAAAATTAGTCTAAATGTAACCACTGTAAAAATGAGATATGGAAACATTTGCATTTATTTCATATTCATGAATGATATAAACATAGAAGAATGCGATTTGTTGTACCTGACAAAGTAGTGTTTTAATTATCAAATCGAACCAAGGTTATATTTTTACAGTTTCATGAACTGAAAAAAAATATTAAAATGAAACATATTTAAAATACATTTAAAAAAGAAGACACACATGAGTGAAAATACATTAGGCAATTTGTAAGTATATATTAACTATCTAAATTTACCCAGAAAAATGTGAGACTGAAAGGCTTTAAGAGTTATTTAAAGTCTTTAAATAGGCACCTATATACAAACACAATGAGTCTAAGTTAAATCACAACAGATGTGGAAGGCTGCCTATTAGCATACATTATTACGCATTCTGTAATTCGTCAAATCTGAGCAAGACACAAGACTTACCTGTACACCCCTGTTCTTTTTTTAACTGACGGTATTGTTTGGGTTTCTGACAGAACCCGGATGTGCAAACTATCGTGGTGGACCTATAGTCTCATTAAATTCATATAGGATAAAACATGATTATGTTTAAATAAAATGTAGATTTTAGAATTTTATTCTCTTGGCGTTTCATATATGCCACTTTAGTTTAATATTTATTTTATTTGATTCACAAACATATGACAAAACAATACAGAGTAAATTGGGATTTGAAAACAAGTAGTGCTTATACTAATTCATCTCCCAGTATATGCCACTTTAGGGGGTGTCCGTGGCCTATTGCTAGATATCGTCTTGAGCATTATAACTTTGGTATTATGTTTATAATATTTATAACCACTAGGTCGTTGCCACTGCTGGTGGACCGTTTGAGTCCCCGAGGGTATACATAAACCTAGTACCTGGTATTTCGGTACCAGCTGTTCATCTTATACTAAAGTAATATTTGGCACTGTTAACAAAATTTAAATTCGAAAATTTTCTAAAGCTAAGATAGTCATTTTTTTTACAGTGGTTACTCTTAGACGGATTTCGGCTATACTTTTAGAGATATTATTTGGCCTTGTATGATACCACTTTATCTTTAGAAAAAACACATACTTTTCAAATTGGAGCTCAACTGATGAAGTCTAAATGACAGAAACGATATCGTCTTGAGCATTATAACTTTGGTATTATGTTTATAATATTTAGAGCATCGGGATTGTCGTTTAATGTGTGATGCTCTAACCAGCTTCTTATTGATGTGTTATACAGCAACTTATATATGAGAGAGAGAGAGAGAGAGAGAGAGAGAGAGAGAGAGAGAGAGAGAGAGAGAGAGAGAGAGAGAGAGATTTTGAGATTTTGTGTATTTGTAATATTTGCTATGACATGTTTTTGAATACTAATTATGACTGGATGACTTAATATAAGGGGAGATTAATATGTTTTATTAATATTTATTATGATTAAAATCTACTTTAATCTTTTTATAAATCAATTTTCATTAGATATATACAAAATATTCTGTCATTATTGCGCACTAATTTCGAAGGTAAATTGAATTTATATGTAAACAATATCTTATTACAAAATTATTGTAATTTGAAAACTCGGGTAAGCTAAGAAGTAATACCGGTATGTTATCAAAATACAATGTTGCCATTAGCAGACAGCAGCTGTCTAACACATACAGTGGAACTTCGTGTAACGATCACCTCACTCAGAAGGCCACCTCACATTTAAAAACATTATCTGTGTTTACCACAAACATTATTGCGATTTTTTCTAATTATGTTGTTTGTACTTGATAACAAATAAGAGCTATACACAGGAATATCTTATAGTCCCATATACATGTACATGTATTTTGTGACGTAAGGTCAGGTCCAGTGTGGTTTTCATATACAAATAGTAAAGCTGATCATATCAATTGCAAGTGAATATTATTTCCAAACTGGGTTTCTCAAGCGATTTTCAGAAAATAAATAGGAATTTAAGATTTATCTCTTATTTGTTATTATATATCAATCTAAGAAGTAAATAAGGAAAGAACGTTTAAAAGAAACTCAGCTTATTCCCCTTTCAGAACATATAGTCTCTTGAAAATTTTAAAAACAAACTGAAGCGTTCTAATAAATACATTGGAACCTCACCTTTAAGACCACCACCTCTCTCAGAAGATAATCTCGCATTTAAGTCTGTAAAAATTAAATCCTTAAAAAATAAAAAAATAAATCAGTAAACACCGTCACTTAAGAGACCAACAGTACCATTTCGGGTCAGTCAGTTAGTGTTATTATTAGTAAGGTTCCACTGTATATCATCATCTAGAAGTTTTTATCATCTCGACATTGAAACATATATTTCTGAAGAATTATAAATCATGAAATATTATAAACATAATACCAAAGTTATAATGCTCAAGACGATACCGTTTCTGTCAATTAGACTTCATCAGTTGAGCTCCAATTTGAAAAGTATGTATTTTTTCTAAAGATAAAGTGGTGTCATACAGGGCCAAATAATATATCTAAAAGTATAGCCGAAATCCGTCTAAGAGTAACCACTGTAAAAAAATGACTATCTTAGCTTTAGAAAATTTTCGAATTTAAATGGTGTCAACAGTGCCAAATATTCCTTTAGTATAAGATGAACAACTGGTACCGAAATACCAGGTACTAGGTTTATGTATACCCTCGGGGACTCAAACGGTCCACCAGCAGTGGCAACGACCTAGTGGTTATAAATATTATAAACATAATACCAAAGTTATAAACCAATTCAGTCAGATTATTAGATAACATTTTTTTTTTGATTTTCAATTAATAATGATAATTTTCATACTTATGTAAATGCGTTATATCCCAATTTTTAACTAGAATTAAAGACACAACGTAATCAAGCACACACGCTTCCTACTTGAACATTTTACTTGTTATGGACACAGAAAAGGGAATTGACAACCAGGTAATGCGACAAATGCGCCGATTTTCGACTTTCCCATCGTAAATTTTCCACATTTGAGTAGTAATATTCTTCAGTCACCTGCATATGGTGTATATGTCTGATAAATGACCCGATACGCCAGGGCGTGTCCAACATATGGACATTTCATATACAACTACTTACTGACTAGGTTATTGGCACAGGTATATCGAAAATCGCTTTTGATGTCAACGTTCCGCAAATTTTACGGTCGGTATAATATTCTTGTTTGCGATTACTCTGTTTCATTAAATGGAATGTTTTAGTAGCTGTTGTCGCCTGGTCCGATTGTGACAAGGATAAGTTTCTCGTGTATTTCATTTGAATTTGCCTCACGGCGGATGTGACCGATCAACAGGAGATCCTTACTCCCCCAAGGCACCTGATCCCACCTCTGGATTTACAAAGGTCTATGTTTGTCCAATATCCAACAGATTTGTGTATTTTATCCTGGACATCCTGAAGATTTATACTCTGGTATCTGACATTTTTGCCCTCCCTTTTTGTATTTTCTTTTTCGTTATAGTTTTACATTATTGTAAGTCTTTTATATTTGCTTGATTACTTTTAGGTGATGAACCTTGGCAAATATATTCAGATACTAATAAAGAACCATTAACGTACATCGGGTTAGGGATTCCTTTTAACCAATATTTAAAATGAATGGAGATTCTTTTTTCCCGGATATGTCATTTGAAAGCAAATATCACCGCTTACGCCTTAATAATTGGTTTGAATTTTATGACCATAATTATAGATATATTATAGCTCATAAACCTTGGTGTAGGATTTCACTGAAATCAACTTAATGAAATTTATCGATTAGAAAAGCAATCAAATATCACTTTATTTGTTTGTAGTTAATGGTAGAGTATTTCAGGTAAGGTTATAAAGATGGGATAATTCTCACCTATCGACCAAGAGATGTTAAATGCCCAGTTATTGTATCGTAAAGTCGTAAAAGTAACATCATCATCTGACCAATCATTCATGTCCAAAAATGTACTGCACACAAGTCTTTGGTACATATTTGTTTGTTTGGGTTTTTTGGTTTTTACGCCATACTCAATAATTGGTCAGTTATATGGTGGCGGCCAGTTTTTATTGGTGCAGACGAGACCACTGGATGTCCGCAAGTAAAATGGCAAACTTTCTCAACTAAACTCGAATCCGCGTTGACGACAGGTGAGGGACTTCATGGTTTTACTGACTTAGTTTAGGTGACTCCGGCCCAAATTTACTCAGTAATCAAGCTCAACTTTTATTTCATTATTTTGACTATACAATCTTTTGTAAAATATTTGGGTTTGAATGATTAGGAAGCATATTATTATTTTTTATCATTCACAAATATTTTTTTTCGTCATAATTAGGATTTACCTGTAAAAATGAATAAATGTGTTAAGTACGGTATTCAAAATTTGTGTACGTACTCAATTCATATTTTAATATTTCTGAAGTTTTCTTCAAATTAGCAATGGTTTTGATAATTATTTACAATCATATGACATCAATAAGCACACATGTCGAGTTACAGAATAAACCATGACAAGTTAGTTGAGCTTGAGTACTGAGTAAATTTGGTGACTTTCGGCCTAGTACAGATGAATTCAAATTAAGTGTTTTATCGAGTAAATAAAGAAAACTATTACAATAATAAACTAATATGTATGTAGGGGGAGAGTAGGGTAAGTTGTGACATTTTCTCATTTTTTCACTCCAATGAGTACTACATATGGAATGGAAATGTGAATAATATTTTGATATAGAGTTTTGATAATACTTTAGCTTCTGTATTAATCTTCTATGTGTAATATCGATAAAAAGCCATGACAGAAATATTTTTTACAAGCTTACGTCCTGTGGTACAACGTACACCAGTAATGGGTTAAATTGACCCCATGGCATTTGGTAATTTGATACATTTGTAAAATGTGAACAATTATTATTTCATTTTATGTTTAATAGAAAGCCTATCAATTCATCATTGTTGGGAAAAATAATCTTGGTAAATGCGAAATTGTAAATCAGGACTTGATGTTGGAGGGACTGTTTTTCTTCTGATTTTTACATATATTTACCTGGAGATAAAATAAAATTATTGCCTCATAAATAGAATGTTTTAAATATAATGGTAGAGTTAAATTACGATCATCTTAATATTCTTGTTATAATAATGAAACATTAATTAACAAGTAAAATGAAAAAAATATCAATGGATAATCGAAATGCAAGTCCATTAGAATACGACAAATTGATCTCGACTTGAAGAATAATTGCTATTTACAAACAGGAAACAAGGATGGGACCAGGTGTCAGGAAGACGTCAGCGTCACCTGTTAGCAGGCCACATGTTAGCATGTTACATGGGAACATCTCGAATTTGGTGAAAAGGTCAAGCTCGGTGAAAATGTCATCAGTTTGTTTTAGATCCGACTGACGAAAGGGAGTCACTGTATATGGCGGTGTCCCAGAACACGATTCAACATTCCTGCAAGAGGGACTCCATATTGTTTAACAAGATCCCCGTATCCACCATAAAACTAGCGCATGAGAAGTTTATCAATGAACTGTTGGTTAACTAAATATGAGCATATTCTGTGTTTATTTGTTAATGAAAATTATTTCTATGATGTTGTAAGAAACAACTTTAATAGTAAAAAGATCTAAAAACCATACCTGAATGGCTCATATGATCAGAAAATTGTATATGAGATGTTGAGAATCAAACCCTATCACCGATTATCTTGCCCCATGGTGACCTACCAATTAAAACTGGTATTGCATAAGAAAGACACTCAACTAACAGAGTAATTTTTAATATGTCTACGAAAAAATATGACTCGGTGATTGGCACATGGTTAAGTAGAGTAGCAATGTATCTTTAGGTGGCATAACCATCCTATTGCTGTATTTCATGCTGCTTTAAAGATGGGTGGATCAAATTATCATTGGGATCAACTTAGCCCACTATTCCCTACATATCATAGAAAGATGTAAAGACTGTGTGTATTATGATAATGTTCTGGGTTATTTTCAGCCTTTTGTGTTACAGTCTTCTGTTTCGGGGTTCATGTCTGTTTTAGGATCGGGCTCGACTGATTGGGTCTGCCTGTTTTGGGATCAGGCTCGACTGATGGGGCCTTATTGAAGGAGGTGGTCGTCGTGGGCGTTTGTTTTGGCCCATTTTGTGGGAATGTGACTTTGTTGCTGTGTTTGTGGAGTTTACAACCACTGGGTCGTTGCCACCTCTGGTGTACAGTTTGTGTACCCGAGGTTATACATAAACCAAGTACCTGGTATTTTGGTATCAATGAATGGATAGCACCTTTTAAATTCTCAAATTCTATGATAGTCATATTTATCTTCATGCAATGGTTGTTCTTGTACGGATATGAGGCGCATTTAGGTTATTTTTTTTATCTTTTTGGAACCACTTTCTGTTTCGTCTGTTTGGGTTAGGGCTCAGCTGATGGGGGTTTTGTTGACGGAGGGGGACTGTGACATTGATGTTGTGTTTGTGTTTTATTGTTTTTGTTTTTTTTTTGTATTAAACTTTTTAATTTTTACTTGATGGATAAATCTTAAATTCATCTACTTAACTGATTGATCGCCGTAGCCATATTTGAACATATTTCATGGAATGGTAAAGTCCACTGTTAGAATTCAGAGATGTATTTCTTAGAATCCAAATTTCAAAATGATTTTACATTCAATCGTAACTTGTTCACCCCAAATTGTTTTCAATAGACTTTACAGTAATTGATTCGGGAGAGTCTAAACGTGACCGCAGGTGTGTTGATTTGAAGCAATATGAGCTGTCGTCGACAAAAATTTCATATGTAGATTGTATGCAATATTTTAGTTCATATACATCAGAAAGAGATCAGCTGCTGGTAGATAAAGATAAATATGCGTACCAATGTAAATTGGCACATGTTCACAAACACAAGGAATCCAAATTAAATAAAAACAGTGATGACAAGCTATTTTTCGACACAAAAATATTAGCGCTTCAGTGATGCATGGAATCCGTGCAAGGTAATATATTTTTTATATATTTATTATTCGCCGCCAGGAGGCGGCGAATATATTTCAAATTAAGTTAGGAAGTAGTATATGGAAGGAGCTGTTAGTTTCTTTGAACGCGGAAGTAATGACGTAGTAATTTTATTTGAGGCAAAAATGCTATAAAATTTCAGATATGAAAGTATGTTGGTTTGTTTCATAAATAATCAGCACTAAATTTTTTTAATGCAATTAAGGTATAACCTGGTATTTTTTGTAGAGACATAGACATAAGAAATGAAATAACGATTGGGAGACATTAGTCGAAATGGTGGGAGCAATCATTACATATTGCTTTTGATTTTGGAAGCATGATATCCTATTATATAAGTTAAGTTCGACGAAATTTGGAACAAAATGTTTTTTATCATTTAAAATGACGTTTGTGCAAAACGGAATATATATAAACAAACGAAATGTGTCGTAAGAAATATTGATGACAGGGAGAACAACAAAGTGAAACGGGTCGGACGATTTACCGAACACAGACCTTAATTACTGAAGCACACCATTTTTACTTTTATTTCGACATAAAAACTGTAGTAATGTTGTACATGTTAAAGTCTACATATAATAAAAATGTTACTTTTAACACGAGTTTTGTGTAATAATGGATTCAGAATTATCATGTTAAACAATCACCACTCTAGCCGGCAAGGCCAACAATAACAGGTATGGACTTGTTTTAAAAAAAATAATTCTAGTCCCTAATGTTTTTCTAAATTACGTTTTATATACATGTACATGTATACTTCCTTTGAAATACCTTTGGCGGCGAATTGATGCTTTGCATCAAGTTTTACTTGTTATCTGTTCAACCTAGTTTTGGAAAACTAGGCCGTATTGATTTGGTTTTTTGACAGAACCTGAATGTGCCACATTACCTTGGTAGACCTATTGCCGTTTGTTTGAATCCGCCTTCAGAAATTAACTTTCCGATATTGATACAGTGAAACCTGTATATAACAACCGGTCTTTACAGGGAGGTGATACTGCATAACACTGAAAAGGAATAATACAAAGTTGTCAAAACTTCAACATCATATTTTTCAATTTCAACACAATTATTAGGGGTAGCTGAAGCACCCTAGTCCCTAATTCCCATGGGAACTCTTGCTAAATCAGATATTTATTCTGCAAGTTCTCTGATGTAGCAAGAGTTTTCATAGGAATTACCTAGTCACCCGCCACATCCCTGGATAGGCGACACTTTTTTAAACTATGAAGGATCTCAATAACCTTTATTAAACACCAACAATCGTACGGTTGTGTGCACAACATAAAACATAGGGAAAAAATATATTAAGTCGTGCGCACAACATAAAAAAATAAGAGAAAAAAAATTAAGTCGTGCGCACAACATAAATTTTTAGGAAAAAAAAAATTAAGTCGTGTCTCTTCCGTACTTCCGTAATTTCATATACACGCGAAGAAGATTTATTATTTGTGAATTACAATTACTGCTTTTCTCCCACATTGCTTCGTCTTCAACAAATAAGTGAACATGCGAGCTAGTTGTGTACCGCATATTAAACCTAGAGGTCTCTACCATATTACTATTACGTCAGAGAAATACTATGTTGCTATGCAGTATTTATTTTAGGCCTGAAAAATATATTCAGGGTTTAAATGAAGGTCAGTAGAGCAGGTATCGAGAACATTTTTAAGTTTTATTGTAATAGAATTGTTTACAGTTGATTTAGTAATTTTGAAAAAAAACCACCGTTAGTGGCAAGTCACAATGCTTCAAATAAGGAAACAACGAACAGCCTATATTTCTCCAGTTTGCGATATATATATATATATATATATATATATATGTGTGTGTGTGTGTGTGTGTGTGTGTGTATGTGAATTTTTGATTTCTCCAGTTTGCAAATATATATATATATATATATATATATATATATATATATATATATATATATATATATATATGTGTGTGTGTGTGTGTGTGTGTGTGTATGTGAATTTTTGATTTCTCCAGTTTGCAATATATATATATATATATATATATATATATATATATATATATATATATGTGTGTGTGTGTGTGTGTGTGTGTGTGTGTGTGTGTGTGTGTGTGTGTGTGTGTGTGTGTGTGTATGTGAGATTTTAAAAAGTGAATTATTAATGTACAGACACTCGCAATCACCATTTAATGACATTTGATTCACTCGGTCTGTTTACATCAGTCTAGTAAACCGGAAGGGCTATGCATACATGTCGTTAATCGTAATTATCCAGTGATATTCAGCACATCTAAAAAGTTATAACACTAAGTGTCGGAACTCAGATGTAATTGTACAACAAATATATCTCCATTTAGAATTTTGACACGATGTTTGCTCAAGGAATGTTCCTAAGTGGTGAATACAGCAGATAGTAAACCGGAAATAGCTTAATCTACCTAAACCTTATCTATCATATTTGGTGAATTATTTTACAAGTAAATCGTCTTGTCACATGTTACTCCTCATAAGTTTTATGAGACTTGACAACTTAGATAACAGTCATCTACTCTCTGTAAACGTACATGTGTAATTTGGGGACAGTGATACTAAATATTAGAGATTGACGGCATCACATGACTTCCGGCTTGTTTCAAAGCTGGTCATATTCTTGTGCACATTTTATGTCCCCTCACTAATAAGAGATACATTGTAATAGACGTATGACACTAACATCCCTACTGACAGTACATGTTATTTAGGTAAAACAATCAATATTTTATTCTTAATTTCTCTCCGTCAATAGGACATTTATTTTTGTTCCATGAAAGATATTGCAGTCATGAAGTGTAATTGACAGAAACGATCGTCTTGAGCATTATCACTTTGGTATTATGTTATTATGTCAAATCTGCAAATATCAGAACGATGGCTTCCGATTCGAAACCAGGTTGAAGATATTAATGGTACCGTAACTGACTGGCACCTGCTCAGAGTTTGGTTCATTCCTATGATTCAACAGTACTATTTTGTTGAAAACTGTCAAAAAAAAAGGACTGAATTTACGACTGCAAATTCATTACAATTATGTTTTCAAATAATGGTTCTAAAAGCCGATAATTAATGAATAATTATAAAAAGCAAACTAAAATGCTTCATTTATTTAGACGAATACAATTTTAGCTTGTCAGACGGGTTTATGTTTTACCTCCGTAAAATTCAATCAAGCAGGCGAGTGGCGGGCTTATTAATTGTAAGTACCCTTTGTTTGACTATATATCACAGCAAGTGTGACTGGTTAACATAGGATGCTTATTTTTCCATGTCAACTGATTCCATCTCTTGTTTTCCCAGATATCCGTGTCTGTGGTATATGTGTATACTCACTTATTTGTACAAGTTTATTATTAAATTGGCATTAGCTTTGTTTTGTCAATTTCTTTTCTTGTTTTAGTACTTATGTTGACATACAGTAACAAAAAAGAAATATATACACAGGCATAAAAATCTAAAATATATTTTGTGAAAATTGCTTTTGAAACAGGTTTGGCACTTTTTCCATTGCAGTTGATTAACTCAACCTTACTATTTGTATATGAAACCACATTGGACCTGATCTAATTTTCATACAATATGTAGACATATAAGGTTGTTGTACAGCTCTTATTTGTTATTGCACATCAAGTACAGGTAGTAAAAGTACAAAAAAATCGAAATATCTTTAATTTCCCTTTAACGTTTTTAGCATTAACTGAATGTAATCACTTACGTATATATGTTAAAATACAAAATTTAAATATACCCGTGGACCGATAACTCTACTACAATTATAATGATTTTGTTAGGTTGACTTGAAGGTTTGGAGGCTATTTCAGAACAGTAAATTGAATAACAAATGGAAGGTCAAGGTTTTAACTGTTTAGAAGAAAAATGCGTATAAAATTTATTTGTGTAGTTTGGTTGTTTATGTTGAGATTCTGGGTTTGTTCATTTAGGTCTGAAATCTAAGATTTTTTACACGAAAATACATTATATAACATAACCATGATTTTTTACATAACTTCTGATAGTTTTATATAGTAATATCACATATACCAAAGTATAAATCTTCAGGATATCCAAGATAGATATATACAGATCCGGTTATATTGAACACACACGAACCTCTGGAAATCAAGAGGTGGGATCAGGTAACATAAGTAAGTCAACAGTAAAGCTCAAAAGGATCCCCAGGATGCATATACAAATCATGGTGTTATTGGACAAACGCGGACCTATGGGAATCCAGAGATGGGATCAGGTGCCATGGAAAAGTAAGCATCCCCTGTTGACCGGTCATACCCGCTGTGAGTCCACAGTCAATCTCAAATTTAAAATACATTAAGAATTTTTTCAGTAATGAACCATATATATATATATATATATATACAGTGGAACCTGGTCTAAAGACCACCTCGCATTTCAGACCACAAGTTTACAGTTAGCGAGGTTCCACTGTATATATATATATATAATATATATATATATATATATATATATATATATATATATATATATATATATATATATATATATATATATATATATATATTGTCATAGACATTGAACTCTGAGTAAGAGTTCAGTTCATTTAAGAGCAAGGTTCCATTTTCTGCTAAAATCTAAAGTTACAGATGCTTTATGCCATAACGTTCACACTAAAATCAAATGTTTAATGTTGCAGATAGTTGTTTCATCACATTTGTGTGAAGTTTTAATTAGAAACTGGAATCGTATTTCAAGCCTGCACTGTAACATATTGCATGTGTGTTAAATATAAAAATTAAAACAATGCGAATAACATTAATGTATTATTTATACTTTGTAAACCCGCCGTGAGTCCAGTGGTATAAAATTCAAATGTAATGTGTAAGAAATAAATCCTCGTACAGACGACTCAACAACCGCCACTGAACAGGTAACTCAACTGAACATTTCATTTAGTGACACAGTAATCGCAAACAAGACTATTATACCGACGGTAAAATTTGCAGAACGTTGACAGCACGTGATTTTCTCGATATCCCTGTGACAATAACGTATTAGTTAGTAGTTTCCATCAATACATGAAATTTCTATACATCAAACACGCCCTGGCATATCAGATCATTTTTGAAATATAAAACACCATATCCAGGCGATAGACATTTGACTGACCAAACGAAAAACATATAGGAAGCACTATAATGAATTAAGACAGGGTCAAAAGTAAAGTCAAACACACACACACACGCGCGCGCGCGCATATATATATATATATATATATATATATATATATATATATATATATATATATATATATATATATATATATACCTGTTTATGTTCAAATCGATGGGGAAAATCTACTTTCACATAAAGTTTGTGGTTATTGTAAGGGGGTAATATGCTAATTATATTCTAGTCAATGTATGAATTATACATGAACTTGAGACCGATTACATCACTGAATTTTTAATCAAGACAAAATTCATACAAACGCAATATTTGAATTATTTATGTAATATACATATTATTACATGGATATAAATATATGATCATCCCTTTGACTTTAATACGTTTCTTCCATACATCAATGTGGTGCAATGGGATAAAAATATTGTAATGTGACCAATAAGTACAATATTGTATTGAGTTAAATGTTGAGTATTATGTACCAATTGTGAAGAGGTTATGTTCCTTATTTATTTCATTTGAATTTGACTGTGGACTCATGGCGGCTGTGACCGGTCAACAGTGGATGCCACTTCCTTCACGTCACCTTATCCCACCTTTGCATTTGTCCGTATTTGTCCAGTATTCACCAGATTTGTATATGTATCCAGGACATCCTGAGGATTTATACTTTGATATCGGAGATTTTATATGCATATGTTAGAAATATGTACGCCCTTGGTCTCGATCCTTTTCCTTTTTAAACATCAGTGACTGTCACAGTATTGTTATTATAAACATAATACCAAAGTTATAATGATCAAGACGATATCGTTTCTGTCAATTAGACTTCATCAGTTGAACTCCAATTTGAAAAGTAAGTATTTTTTCTGAAGATAAAGTGGTATCATACAAGGCCAAATAATATCTCTAAAGTATAGCCGGAATCCGTCTAAGAGTAACCACTGTAAAATAATGACTATCTTAGCTTTAGAACATTTTCGAATTTAAATGGTGTTAACAGTGCCAAATATTACTTTAGTATAGTCAATTAATTGTTTTCATTGGCAACCTTCTTTATTATTTATTATTTATTGCAATATAATACCATACATACATACATACATACATACATACATACATACATACATACATACATACATACATGCATGCAAATGCATGCATAAATACATAATACACACATAATACATACATACATAAATACATACATACATACATACATACATACCTATCTACCTACCTACCTACCTACCTACCTGCCTGCCTGCCTGCCTGCCTGCCTGCCTGCCTACCTACCTACCTACCTACATACATATATACATGCATACATACATACATACATACATACATACATACATACATGCATGCATTTCTACATACATACATACATACCTACATACATACATGCATACAAAATACATACATCCATATTATACATACATACATACATACATACATACATACATACATACATACACATACATAATACATACATACATACATACATACATACTTACATACATACATACATACATACATGCATATGCATGCATGCATGCATGCATGCATACATACATACATACATACATACATACGTACATACATACATACATACATACGTACATACATGCATGCATACATACATACATACATACATACATACATACATACATACATACATATATATATATATATATATATATATATATATATATATATATAAATATATATATATATATATATATATATATATATATATATATATATATATATAAAGATCCATAATGTAATATACCATCTAATGTTAATGGATGGCGTGCAACTGAATAATTAACCATGTTTTACTGATGTCATTCAGCTAATTTCGATAAATAATTTTCGCCTTAGATATCAAATCTCCCTCTAATTGCATTGTTACAAATGGACGAAAATCCCCAACTTAAAAGTTTGATTGACAAAATTTTCATTTATCGCCAGATAATTGAATCTTCTCGTCTATATTTAAGTACCTTAATTAAAAGCGGTGTGAGAATATTAATTTTGTCTCATGTATCTTTAATCCTCGCACTGAGCATGTCTATGGTTTATTTTGTTTTAAAATCCTTCTTAGTATATGCCATGGGTAAATTTGGTTTGTACTTGTAACACTCATAACCAGTACGGAATATGAAGCATTTGTCATTACAAAATAGGGATATGCATGACATTGGAGGCAGTTAATTGCCATATAATTTGAATAATAGAAATGTTCGACTCTCTCTCTCTCTCTCTCTCTCTCTCTCTCTCTCTCTCTCTCTCTCTCTCTCTCTCTCTCTCTCTCTCTCTCTCTCTCAAAATTCACGGTACCGCCCGTTTACTTCGAGATATCCGAAACTAGAGATGACCAAAATTTTTCTATTCATATTGGACAACGAATAGACCTATTCAGTGTACTGTTATTCAAATTAGATCTACAGAGACGTGCAAAAGGTGTTCATACACTATTATATTTTACTACATATTTCGTATAAAACCATATTTTTTCCAAAAATTATTGTCAGGTCATTTCTTATCGCATTTCAATAGAATTTTCACCGTTGAAAAAATAATTGAATACAGTTTCATCATTTATTTTGATTTTTAATTTTCTATATCTGAAATTAAATTTAAAATTTAAAATTTTGATTTAAAAAGAACATTTAAGTTTTTTTTATGAAAATGTCCTACATGTGTTAGAAAAATTCTGATGTCTAATTTTTACTTTGTTTAAATTGTCAAATCTTTGAAATGATACATTAGAAAATTACATCAAAAAAACTTGGAAATATTCTCTTTTTAACGGTGAAAATTTATTGAAATGCGATAAAATCGACTACACAATATTTTTGGGAAAAATTGTGGTTTTATATGAAATATAGGGCGTATAGTAAAAATTGATAGTATATGGATACAATTATTGATTACACTTTCATCTTGGCTCGTTAACTGATGCCGATTGTCTCGTGTATTGCAGGTAAACAAGAAATTTAAAAAATGATCTTTTCTTCCAAATGTTAACCTTCAATCACAGATGACAACTCTGTAATATTTCGATACTTCGGACCAGAGAAATTTCGAGGTAAAAACTTCGAGATATCTGGTATAAAAAGTAGTATAAATATATATTAAAATAAACGGGACCGGTCGTTAGACTTTGACATAACCGGAATTTCAACTCATCCGATTTTGACATAACGAGATTTCACTATACACACACACACACACACACACATATATATATATATATATATATATATATATATATATATATATATATATATATATATATATATATATATATATATATATATATATATATATATATGTGTGTGTGTGTGTGTGTGTGTGTGTATGTATGTATGTATGTATGTTATGTATTGAATTACATGTGTAAGTATGTAGAGAAATGTCGTCAACTATTAATACTAAACCTCCTTATAATGTCCACCTGTCTACAACGGCTACTTTTTTCTGCTCTATTAAGTTGTCTTATAGACAAGTATGACTTTATATGATTTCTTTTTTTTACAAATTTTAACGATAACTCCGTATGCAGGACTTTAAAGGCACCAAGGAATACTCATTGAATAGCACTGACTCTAGATATATAGATTTGAATCGAGTGTTGTATTTCATAAAAAGAACCGTTGGGTCCTCGTAAAAATACAGTTCCTTTACGCGTTACTAGGAGCATTTTCTCCTATTAGTTTTATGTTTCCTATTACTTCTCCAAGGCATAGTCTTGAACCTCCGTCTCATTCGAGATAAAGCCTCTTTTGCTAATGGGGCGTAATTAGAATGTCATTTGTGTAGAGTTCTTTAAAATCCTTACAGAAAATCATGTTAATTAGCCTTCATCCCTTGTTATTTCGACCATCTGGGAGATTGGACAAAATTATATTTCTTTAATCACCTAAGTCCCATCAATGTTATTTAAATAACTGAGGCACACACTGTTAGCCAAACTGTACATGTACTTCAAAATAATTGGGCATAACACGGTTTTTCGCAAAGAACACACAATTAGGTAAACAAGAATATTTCTAATCCGCTTGTGATGATTCAATATATCGTCAAACTCAATCTATGTATGATTATCCAAAAAGTATATGAAAGTCTGTTTCTTACAAACGTCCAATTACTCGTTTGTAATAAATGCCAACATCGAACATCCTCTCCGAGGAACAATAAATCTG
This sequence comes from Atrina japonica, assembly GCA_030159075.1. Classification (NCBI taxonomy): domain Eukaryota; kingdom Metazoa; phylum Mollusca; class Bivalvia; order Pterioida; family Pinnidae; genus Atrina; species Atrina japonica. Next base: position 942,407 of record BROG01000132.1, on the reverse strand, counting down.
AATCCCCGGAGCGTTTTGTTTTACTTTTGCATTTTCTGTTGGTCAATTTTCTTTTATTAGTATGAGGAACTGTGCATTTGTTTTAATTAGATTAGAGAGATACATCTATTTGCACTATATTTGTTTTTAATTGTTAAGTAAACAGCCTGTGTGACCGACGTTATTCACCTCAACTTTAGGGGCACTTGCGACAGAACTTGTTAACTATTATTAACAATATAAAAATATAGATTGACTTAAGAGACCAAAACAAATGTGCAAGCCGATCGCTTCTGTCTACGAGTGCATGGTATTTGCAACAAAGTGTTGCACGTTCGAATTCTGAATTGACTTTATTCATGTGTGTGTGTGTGTGTGTGTGTGTGTGTGTGTGTGTGTGTGTGTGTGTGTGTGTGTGTGTTCAACAAGCGCAACAATTTGGAGGTGTATAGGCCAGTGATGCCGTAAAGGCATTCCGTAATGACGTATTTGCAATTGCTGTCCCATTTTCATTGCAATTTACTCAGAGGGATGCTAAATTATATCATTTCTTGTTTTGTTGATTATTATAAACATAAAATGATGTATGAACGAATTGCCCAATCATATATTCAATTACAATTCATAAGATTTTTTATTCCAATGGTGTGTATGTCATTATCAACAATTTGTCAGAGACGTGGTGGTTACAAGTGTTTAACGATTGAGGAGAAAGTGATTCAAATTATGTATACTAGATCTAGAACACTTAGTTAAGATTCGTTATAGACGGTTCAATAACAACTACCAAGCAGTGATTCAGATTCAGAATAGGCGCTTAAAACACTATCGAACAAGTGAATCAGATTCACTTTAGACGCTTAAAAACACTATCGAACACGTGAATCACATTCAGTATAGACGCTTAAAAACACTATTGAACAAGTGATTCAGATTCTGGGAGCCAAAGGTCTTCCTTGACGTATGACTTCCCAATGCAATTGATAAAAATACTTATGAAATCCTGTCTACAAAAGCGAACCTAGATTTCACGTGTTGATTATTTAACCTGAAATCCAATAACCATTGTTAGTCTCCAAATTACGGAACATTTACAGAACAGGGAAGATATGGAGGGTCGTCGGAGTCATATTTACTATTCTTTTATGCATATGATCAATCACCCAATGTCCTCTTTAAGATTCTTCAGTGCCGTCGCCAGTTTTCTTTTGTCGTTATTTCATTTGTCCATATCCCTATCATTTCCAATGTATTAACAGTTATTGTAGGTTACTTTGAGAAATGTTTAATCACTTTTTTATGTTTTCGTGTTCCACAAAATTAATTTACATATTCGTTGCATTAATTTTGTAAGAATTATAGAGATAAACAGTAGTCAGATGACAAGACGTGAAGACGCTACTTGATAAAAAAGAAACTTTTATGAAGCTTCTTAGGGTTTCATAATTTTAAAATCTGAATTCAGATGCCATTTCAACCCATTCATTCAATTAACGCGGAATTTAATGCAGGTAATTTACATTCTAATGAAGTTTTTAATATTGAATGATTCCAAGCAGTGAAGGCATAATTGCCTATAAATAACTTTGATCAGACAGAGGAAATGACGTCATTGTAAAAAGCATTAGCGTTTACGACATTGTTATCTAATACCGAAGTTTTCTATCGAGGATGAAATTAAATGTTTGAAAAGACATTAAAATCGACGGTTTTTTTCTGTAAATTGAATTTGAGTTGTATTTTTTGGTAATTCTTATGTCACGAAAGAAATTAATGGGGCCACGTAAAAGCAAGGAAGTCTACAAGGCTGCCATGTATGGAAATTAAAAAACTTGACTTGAGTATATTGACGCCATTTATTACAAATTGAAAAAGATCAAATAATTAAATCTGTGTGTTAATTACTTCAAATCTTACTAATCTTATTCACACACACACACACACACACACACACACACACACACACACACACACACACACACACTATATATATATATATATATATATATATATATATATATATATATATATATATATATATATATATATATATATATATATATATATATATATATATATATATATATATATACTGTCTACAACATAAAAGCATTATTAATATACAGTTATAAGAAAAGCGTTATACGATTTTCCAATTTCCTGCATATATTCATATTCGTAATATTTGTTTTTTCAGTATCAGTTTACCATACCCCATAACAATGAAGAAAATTCAACAAAACAAAGTAATGTTCACTGTATATAACATAACTACAGTTTCTTTGTATAACCAATAGATGTTAAAGCAATATGATTCTGTACAGGGCACTCCATTTTGTCAAAATATATTTAGTTTGCGATATATTGGTTTGTTAGCTGTTTTTGTTTTCTATTTTATACTAGGAATGTTATACAATATCAAACAAGAGGCCCAGTGGGCCTTAACGGTCACCTGAGAAATATTTCCCGTCAAGTTTGGTTAAGATTAGTCCACTAAAACATTTCTAAAATTTGACAAAACCCAAAAAAACCCAAAGGAATCAAAAAAACAAAAAAAAACAAACAAAAAACAAAAAACAAAAAGACAAAAAGAAAACCAAAAATCATATTTTCTGTTTACTTAGGTGTCTGTAAGCTTGACCCTTGATCCCATGGCCTTGATTTTTTTTTCAAAATAACCCTTAGATAATTCCTCGCAACTTTCAGATATATCTTGGTATACAAAAAATCAATCACTTTTGAGTTATAAAGCCATTTGTATACAACTGTACCCTGTGTTATTCAAGCACTCCTATTGGACAGTTTATTGACAGAATCCATTTTCAAAACTTAAAAATCCAATTAAAAGGATGTAACACCCATAAGCGAGCACTGACAATTTCGGCCTTATTAACTTTTTTGTAGATCTTTGCGTGCTGAACATTTTTGCTCGTTTCACTTTTACTCTAGCTATTATACTTTTCAAGATAATGTAAAAAAACATCCAAAACATGAAAAATCAATTTAAAAGGGGAAATAACTCCCATAAGGAGTGGCCTGACAATTTCAGCCCTATTGCCTTTGTGTAGATCTTTGCATGCTGAACATTTTTGATTTTTCACTTTCTCTCAATCTATTATATTTTTCAGGATAATGTGAAAAAACATCCAACAACATGAACAATCCACAAAAATGTCAAATAACTCACATAAGGGTCGACCAGACAATTTGCACAAAATGAAATATCATTAGATTTTTGCAAGCTGCTCATTTTAAGGTAACAGTTTTTTCTCTAACTTTAATAATTTTGGAGATACATGTATTAAATCAAAAATATCTGCTGACTCGTTCGTTCTATATTTAGCAATGACAGCCATGTTTGGTTCTAGCCCCTTTTCATCTGCAAACTTAATGTGGCTTTACATGGTTATACTTCCTGTGAAGTTTGTTTCAAATTATCCCACTGGTTCTCGAGAAGTAGTCAAAAATGTCTAAAGTTTTACAAAAAAACTTACATTTTCCATTTATTTAGGTGCATGTGACCTTGAGTTTTGAATTATTAAACAATTTGTAACACAATTGTACCCTGTGGTACTGAACCGCCCCCTAGTGGTTTGTTTATAGACAGATTTCATTTTCGTTCGCAAATTGATATTGACTTAACAATCATGCATACAAAACTTGAAAGTCATTTGATTATTGGTTCACGAGAAGATTTTTAAAGACAAAGTTTTGGTCCTTTTTGGCCCCTTTTGAGGCTCCTATGGGTCCTAGCCCCTTTTCATTCGCAAACTTTATGCGTCTTTACATGGGAATGCTATATGCCAAGTTTGGTTAAAATTGGCCCACTGGTTCTTGAAAAGAAGTCGAAAATAAATGTGAACGACGGACGACGACAGACAAAAGATGATCGCAATAGGTCACCCTGAGCCTTTGGCTCAAGTGACCTAACAAGAAATATACACAGACATCGAAATTCTTAAAATCTTAAATATTTTGTTAAAATAGCTTTAGAAACCCATATTTGACACTTTTTCAGTCGTAATTGATTAACTCAAGCTTACTATTTGTATATAAATACCACATTGGACCTGACCTTACTTTCAAAACATATATAGGAATATAAGATTTATTTGTTATTGTACATCAAGTACAAGTAGTAAAAGAAGTTGGTTAACACAGCTAATGCCACCTTAACTATTTTCGTTTTATATGTTGTCTTCCACTTATAATATAGATCAGAAGACGTTACGTGGAATCTAAGGAAATTCAATTGACCTTCGACAAAATATCTACAGATTCTTTTTTGCAAAATTTTCAGCTTGAGCCCCAGATCTCGCTGACAAGAGATGAGTGATATCATGATTGAAAGCAGGTATTCCAATAATTAAAGGTGCATTACCTGATATTTTGATATTTTCTACATTCACTGCTTGTAGTTGTACTGCTCTGGATCAAACAAGAGCACAGGCATAAATATCTTATATTTCTATATATTTTGTGAGATTAAAGTCAGGTGTAGTATGGTATGTATATACAAATAGTAAGGTTGAAAATCAATTGCAGGTGAATAATTGCCGAACTGATTTCTCAAGTTATTTTCACAGAATATATAAAGAATTTCAGAATTTTCGTACCTGTTTATATCTTTTTCATTGTCATTGTATATCAATCTAAGGAAAACAGGAAAAAAAATCTTTTGAAGAAAATATCCCATTGCAATCTAATTCTGGTTGTTCAGTAATTAGACAGCGTCCCCTAATTTCGACGCACAACATAATAGTAAACAACAAACATAATAGTAAACAACAAACATATACCTGATTTGGTAACAAAAGTCCAATTGATACGAAAATTAAAATTTTACCTTGCGTTGTACTTTATCATTGATTTAACCGAAATAAATGTGTGTGTGTGTGTGTGTGTGTGTGCTCGGGTGTGTGTTTTCTTATTAATTTGTAGCTCGGTGTTAAACCGGAGGGTCCCGGCTTCGAACATCGGCGGAGGCGGCTAGCTTTTCCTGTACTTCGGACGAACCAGTAAAAACCAAGGCCCCTTGTCTTAGTAGTTGTCGGCACGTTAAAGAACCCTCACTGATAAATGGCCGAAAGTGCCCAGAATAGGCGAAATTTTAAGCCTTTCATCGGCATTTCGTGACAACTTCATATGTGATATGTGAAAGATTATTGAGTGGACGTAAAACAACCATACAACAACAATCCCAACCAATACAAACGGCTGGAAGATTTAATCAGACAACATTATTGTTTACTAACATGTTTAATCAACCGTGCATTCATTCAAGCAGCCATTTGATAGTCGTGTAACAACACAAGTTATTATTATTATTATTATTATTATTATTATTATCATATATATATAATCTCAGATACCAAAGTATAAATCTTTCAAGATATAGATATATGAATCCGGTAAAAATTGACAAACACGGATCTGTAAAAACCAAGAAGTGGGATCAGGTGCCATAGAGGGGTAAGTATCCCTTGTCGATCGGTCACACCCGCCATGATTCCAGTCAAGTCCAAATACGTGAGGAACGAATCCTCGCCACAATTTGTACAGACGTCTCAACAACCGCCAACGAAAAGACAACTCAACATTTCACTTAGTGAAACAGAGTGATCGTAAGCAAGACTATTAAACCGACCATAAAATTTGCGGAACGTTGACATCAAACGTGGTTTTCGATATCCCTGTGTCAATAATTTGTCAATTAGTAGTTTACATCTGTTTATGAAATCTTCATATTTTGAACACGCCCTGGCATATCGAATAATTTGTGAAATATAAACTCCATATGCGGGTGACTGTGGGATATTTCCACTTAAATGTCGATAGTTTACGATGGGAAAACCGAAATCGTCGCGTTTGTCGTGTAGCTTAGTTGCCAATTTTCCGTCTGTGTCTATGGTAAGTAAAATGTCTAAGTATGAAGCGTGTGTGCTTGATTCTGTTTTATCTTTAATTTCCACTTCACTGGGATATATCGCATTGATATATGTATGAACATTGTCATTATTAATTTACAAAACGTCGTCGATATATCTAATGTCAAATCAAAGGATTTCGCTAGGTTTTTCTTCTATTGATTCAGCAGTTTCTGAATGAAGTCTGCTTCGTATGAATAAAGGAACAGGTCGGCCAATAAAAGGACACAATTGGTTCCCACAGGAATGCCGACATTTTGTTGAAAGACCGCGTCTCCGAACATTACAAATATAGTGTCTATTAGAAATTCCAGCATGTTTTTAATATCAACTTTAGTGTATTTATGTGTACAATCAGAGTAGTGTGGGACAAAATAAGTATCATGATAACCAATCACCAGATATTTAAATTTTCAGGTACCAAATTCCATGTGGGACGAGAGTGACGATGTTTATTCCATATATTATAATAAGCAGACTGTGTAGGTTTTATATATGTGTAACTGATTTTTAGTAAGCTTTTTAAACACTAAAATGATGTATTATACTACAATAATGCATAGAAGTAGCTTGTAAACGCATTTTGCTTCTTTTTAATAAAAGTGACCATGACGTCATTGGATATAAGGCTACTGAAAATGCATAGTGACGTAATTAATCAAATTATTGAATTCGTTCAGCGAGAAAAACCAGTTTATGAATTATATGTTGTCTTCACGTGTCCAATTTCAACCAACAAGTATCTCATATTATAGCAGGAATACATATAATATATTTACAATGGGACTTCACCTAAAGACCACCTCGCTAAGGAGACCATCTCACATATTTCAGACCACAGGTTTTCAATTTCTTGATAAAAATCTAATAAATACAGAACCCCAATTAAGATACCACCTCAATAATCAGATTAACTTGAGTCATTCAATTAGGTGGTCTTAATCAGGAGGTTATATATATATATATATATATATATATATACATATCCAGTCTGGCTCAGTCGATGGCACGTTCGACTCTTGATCGTGAGGTCGTGAGTTCGAGTGTAGCCAGCGGCAGGTCGGATTCCTGTTCTTCAGATGAGACAGTAGAAACTGAGGTCCCGTGTCACAGTAGGTGTCTGCATGTTTAAGAACCCTCACTGCTCCATGGTCGTAAGTGTGGTCAGTTGACGACCACCAGCAATGTCTATCAACTGACAGTGACTAGTCAAATGCATTTTCTGTCTATATTGAAATTTTTTTTAAAGTTCTGAGTGATTGTTGATACATTTAAGGGTTGGAAATGGCAACCATCGATCGCGTTTATTCAGACTGAATGTTTGGAGAACAGTGTAAATGGTTATAATAACACATAATGTGCAAATGTAAGTTTTAGTGAAATTCACATCTCTTGGTAATCGATTTCGCACGGAGTAATAGCAAAACTGACTGAATAAATTCTCTTGAACATATCAATTTGGCCATTAACATCTGTTTGTTTAAATTGCTGATATAAATCATAGAGTAATTTACAATGATATACTAATATTAAGTAGATCAAACGAACTTGTACAACACGGCGCACTGATAACAAATGGAAAAAGATATTAATATCTCCAGCGCAGAAAATAAAATTACAAAAATGCTTTATCACAGAAAATTAGAAAGTGAAATAAACATTTATCGGAGAAGATCTTCGAAGCAATCGCGAAGTAATTGTCAAAGCCTTTTTTAGGTCTTCCTCTTGTGCGTGAGTCGTGACGAGGTTCGTATTGTTTGTGTCTTATTTCACAAAATTAAACGTATTTTTCTTCACATCTATCCACCAAATTTATATTTCATTATTAAATTCTGTCGAGTAGAAAATTGTAAACCTGTTGTCAGTGATTATATTACAGATTCTGGTGTGAAATTAAGATCGCTTTTTAACATAGAGTAATACCTCTGTAGCACGTCTTGTATTGCTGTTTTTATTATTGAGCGATAAATTACGTATGATATGGACCTACGATGCATAAAAAGATAACTACTTAGAAATAATTAAATGTTGATCACTTTGGTAAGATGTCAAACGTGATAATACTGACACGGGCTCGTGACACACCGACTAAAAATGATGGCTGCATTGTCATTTCTAGTGATGACAGGATATAGAAAGAAAATTAATATGAGACTGGCAAGATAAAATTCATTTAAGACTATGCTTTTAAGATTAAGATCGGGGTGACTTCCTATTATAATAAAATGATATGAAAATGGCCAACTGCTATCTAACCCTAACTATTATCTAATCCTAAACAGCACGTGCATTTTAAAAATATAAGTAACACATTTTGCAATTACCGTTGTACACTTCCGATATATGCAGATAGGGGATACTGACGTAGGAGAGTCAGAGAGAGAGAGAGAGAGAGAGAGAGAGAGAGAGAGAGAGAGAGAGAGAGAGAGAGAGAGAGAGAGAGAGAGAGAATGGTTATAGAATCAAGATAGGAATAGAGAGCAGGGAATCAGAGCTAAGATAGTCATTTTTTTTTTTACAGTGGTTACTCTTAGACGGATTTCGGCTATACTTTTAGAGATATCATTTGGCCTTGTATGATACCACTTTATCTTTAGAAAATACACATACTTTTCAAATTGGAGCTCAACTGATGAAGTCTAATTGACAGAAACGATATCGTCTTGAGCATTGTAACTCTGGTATTATGTTTATAATATCTATAGATGAGACTTGCTCCCACCCCTAGATTTGTATATATATTTTGAACATCCTGTAGATAGATAGATGGATAGATAGATAGATAGATAGATAGATAGATAGATAGATAGATAGATAAACAGATAAATAGATAGATAGATAAATAGATAGATAGATAGATAGATGGATGGATAGATAGATAGGTAGATAGCTAGATAGATAGGTAGATAGCTAGATAGCTAGATAGATAGGGGATAGGATAGGGGAAGCCGGTCACAACCGCCATGAGTCCACAGTCAAGTCCGAATGAAATACCTGAGGAACGAATCCAATTGGTAACCGTCAATGAAAAGGCAACACAATTGAATTGTGCAAATCTAACGTAACAATACATAAGAGACTGCACTTTAAACTTTAAAACGGCTTAAAGTAAAAAAAAAGTCAAAGATAACCACTCTGGACATAAATGAACAAAGTCACCCAATACTCAATGTAACTTTCTTAGTGATAATATACACATGGATATGTGTACACCACACAGAAAATAATTGGTCATCATAAAGATTTATACTTTGATATCTGAGATGAGAACATTTTAGAAATAACCTAAATAGATTGAGAATATAAAACGATGTATAAGGTTTATGAGAAGTAATACTATTCTCAGATACCAAAAAATTAATCCACAGGATGTCCATAATACATGTACATATATGGTTATATTGGACAGACACAGATCTGTGGAAAACTAGAGGTGGGATCACATGGAGGAATAAACATCCCGTGTTGACCGATCACAAATGCGTGAATTTGGTGACTTATTGTTGGATATATATCTATGTTATTGTGTGTGTGTTGTTGTTGTTGCTGTTGTTGTTGTGTGTGTGTGTGTGTGTTTGTGTATGTATGTGTGTGTGTGTTGACTCACAAAGATGATATCTTACCAGAAGAACTCTTTTAGCTGAACAGACATATACCTACATATATACAAGTTGCAATATCTCGATGTAAAATGCTTGTTTATTGAAAAGGTTAATTTTTGTGTTGTGATGGATCGGTTATACTAAAATATGACTCTCTTAGGAAATTCTAATTTCATCACTGATCCGTGAAAGTTCTATTTAGAAAGCATCCGACGCCTATTTCATACCGAATTACAGAAAATGAAAGCGTATTATTGTTTATGATAGGGTATCTAGGATACGCAGTAATCCGGTTTTACAAAATTCTGTGTTTGTAAAACATATAAAAATGGATCCCATGGGAAATATGGTATTCGTTTTCTACGTCTGTCTGTTCTTTTCTTACCTAATAAATCAAAAAATATTTTTCTTTCCGATAAAACAATAATTTCCATTGATCATCTTTGGTTTTCTTATAGAGGTGAAGGTTTTATGTGTATTTATTGTCAATTTCAAATCATATGTCTGCATTTGGCGATTCCAGATATTACTAGGTGATTCACTTAAATGCAGTACAGCCTCCTGATATTTTAATTATCTGTCCATATTTCGCCTATATAATATCAAGTTCGGATAGGTCATTATAAAGCCGTCAAAAGTTGTCTTTTTTTATCGCACCAACTCAACAGTCTGAGAAACCGATGTTAAAATGTTGTAAAATAAAGTTAATTTATGGGATTAATCACTCGTATATTGGCATAAAAAGGTGCTTACTGCTGCGACGTCAAAAAATAATATGAAAGTATGATGATTATTAGATAAATACGGACATCTGGAATTAATCTTAACGTTTGAAATCGTCACTAAGGAAGTTTTATGGCCGATACAGTTAACTTGTAAAACAATATGAAGTCCCCCTCTCAGGACTGTCAGATAGTATTCTAGAACACGACCGTAGAAAGAGACTCTAGAACACGACCGTAGAAAGAGACTCACCTTCGCCAATCACGGTGGCCTTTTCACGGAACTCGAGAGGTTTCCATGTAACATTTATGACGGATGTGGCATGCTAGCAAGAGATGATGACTCCTTCTTGACCTGGTCCCATCCCGTTTAGGATTCGCGATTGTTCTTCATGTTGAGACCATTTGTATATATATTCGTCGTAATCTAGCTAATGGACTTGGAAGTTTCGATTATCCACCGGTACCTTTTCATCTTTACTAAATAATATGTTGATTTACCTGTCCGGTAGTTGAGTCGTTTATTCTGTATTTTCGTTAGTCAGAGTAATCTCCCATGTCATAAGGTATCGATTGTAACGTCATATAAAACGTCGTTTTCACACAGACACATGACGTCACAGTTGATAACTTTTCTCATTTTACAAACAATGACATCACAGTCGATACCTGTTGACATGGGAGATAACTCTGACTAATGGAAATACCTAACACCGGTAATGACGAGGATTTATTCCACACAAACAATTGAATTTGACTATGGACTAATGGGTGTGACAGGGGATGCTTACTCCTCCATGGCACCTGATTCCACCTCTTCATATTCAGGGATCTGTGTTTATCCAATGTTCACAGGATTTGTATATTGTCTCCTGAACACCCTAAAGATCAATGCTCTGGTATCTGTGATTTTTATACTGAATACTGTGTAAACTCTGTAACTTCAGGACCTGGGTACACAATCAACTCAACAAACTGGTAACCGCATTTCATTGAGGGAAACATAGTTATCGAAACGAGGTAATTATACCGACCATAAAATTTACAACATACTGAATGTCTGGGTAAGATTTTTGTTGGCAAAAGTTTCATCTCCTAACACAAATAAAAAATCTTCCATGTATTCATTTACGTTTGATTTCCCCTGTGTTACATAAAACTTTATCATGTGAGCGTTTGAAGCAAACTAAGAAGATGTAACATACAAGCGTGTTAATGACATTGCGTATAATCTATGTGTTTGTATCCATTTAATGGTTTGTTTGTTTTTTTGGATAGTTTTTTTAAGCCACATTCAACAATTTTTCAGATAATGGTGGCGAACAGTTTTTAATAGTTGGTACCAGGGAAGAGACCACCGGTCCTCCGTAAACTGGCAAATTTTCTGGCGAAAATCAGCTTAGGTTCCTGTGGGGCTCGAACCTGCGCTGACCAAAAGTGAGAAACTCCATGACTCATAGCGCAATGCTCTAACCACTTGGTCACGGAGACCAATTCCATTTCTGGATTCAAAAGGTTAATTGAGATATAATTAAACGAATATTATGACGTATCATAACCTCTGGAACACGAACACTGTCTACAGTAACGGACCCAAACCTCGCCAGCGTCAAAATCTCTGTCATTAACACGCTTGTACACCACGACTTGTAGTTAGGTTGTTCCAAACATTCACACGATATTGAATATTTAAGTAAAAAAAATAATTGTTTAATACTGATAGATTAATATACATCATTAATTACCGGAACACTTTGACTCGATACCTACTGTTCTATGATAAAGATCAGTTCTGTACTTTCCTTAGAAACATGGACGTTCAGACAGCAAGATTATCATTTTTTGCATTAACAAAACTAATAGCTTACAATGCAGTTCGTGAAAACACTCTGCATCAATATGCAATTAATTTCACAGTATGCTAGTATCTTTGTAGTCACTCTATGTGCATGTAAACAAAATACACATGAAAAGGTTTAATTTGACTTATAAAATGTTCAATTGATTTCAGTTCTTACATATTGACTACAGCAGGAAATACATTATGCATGTATGGTACAGAGGTGTTTCTCGTTATTGGAAATGTTCGATTTTATTCATTTTTGAATCATTAGGATTTTGCGGCAATTGTTTCTCAATTCAAAGTTATAATTGGTTTACCAACGACAGCGTGTTGTAGTGAAATGCATGTTTCGCAAAATCATAAAATCATTTTGAAAAAAAAAATTGAATGTTAATTATACGTATTAAAATTTAAATTTAATATAAGCTTTGACTCGTGTATTTTGAACGGTGATGATAATAGAATATTGCTTGATTGACAGAAACGATCGTCTTGGGCGTTATTACTTCGGTATTATGTTTATAAAATTTGATATACGAAATATACATAGATATGAACTTTATTCATTTGATGATTGTCTGGACCAACTGTGACGAGGGTTTCTTCCTATCTATTTCATTTCAATTTCACCGTGTGAAAGGTCCACAGAGGATGCTTACTCCTCCATGTCACCTGATCCCATTTCTGGATTTCTAGAGGTCCGTGTTAGTCCAATACATTGACATACGAAGTGTAAACCATAGGTCATACTTAAACCTGAGGTCCTGTGTTACTGTAGGAATAACACGTAAAGGAACCACCGGTACATTGGCGTCAGTCCAAAAGCATAGGTCTACATTTGTTGTACTTCACTTAAAGCTGGCAATCCATATATATGAATTTTCTTGGTGGGATACAAAACAACAATAGAACAAAAACAATTGTACAGTTTGAACATTCCAGATACCAAACTATAAATCTTTGTCCAGGATACATATACAAATCTGGTCAACGCGAACTTCTGGAAATCCAGATAATGATATATCAACGACCCAAGATTTAGGATCGGATATATTGTTATGGTCTGTTCGTCTGTCCATAGCTTTAAATTGTTTCCTTATTACATGTACTGTGTCTTTATAGTCTTATGCGTTGAATAAAAATAAAAGAACGGATACCAAGGTATCAACTGTGCTATAGTGTACACTACAATATATGAAGTGAATATTTTACTAACACGGATCACTGGAAAGAGGAGGGTTTATCCCCCGTACCGAGCAGTTACAATGGAGCGACTATTCTCCTCCTAACGACCAGTTATAGTTCTTTGTAATTCATTGGAGGAGTTAGCTTCCCTTACTGACCAGTTATAAATCTGTGGAGGAGTTATCGCCCCGTACCGATCAGTTACAGTGTTGTGGAGAAGTTATCTTCCCTTACTGACCAGTTATTGTGTTGTGGAATAGTTATCGCCCCGTACCGATCAGTTACAGTGTCGGGGAGGAGTTATCTTCCCTTACTGACCAGTTATTGTGTTGAGGAGTTATTACACCGTACCGATCAGTTACAGTGTTGTGGAGGAGTTATCTTCCCTTACTGACCAGTTATTGTGTTGTGGAATAGTTATCGCCCCGTACCGATCAGTTACAGTGTCGGGGAGGAGTTATCTTCCCTTACTGACCAGTTATTGTGTTGAGGAGGAGTTATTACACCGTACCGATCAGTTACAGTGTTGTGGAGGAGTTATCTTCCCTTACTGACCAGTTATTGTGTTGTGGGGAGTTATCGTCCTGTACCGATCAGTTACAGAGTTGGGGAGGAGTTATCTTCCCTTACTGACCAGTTTAGCGCCAAGTTACGGCGCTGTGGATCGGTTATCTCCCCTTACCGACAAGTTATGGTGCTGCAGAGGATTTTTCATCCTTAACTGATCTGTTGAATAAAAAAGATTAAATGGATTTTACTTTCAACTTATCAACATTAAATTCCAGGATAAAACAAATTGTTCTCTCTCTCTCTCTCTCTCTCTCTCTCTCTCTCTCTCTCTCTCTCTCTCTCTCTCTCTCTCTCTCTCTCTCTCTCTCTCTCTCTCAGCTATAAATAACGGTACTAAATACTAACTGGAGAATCAAAATCTAACAATAATTTTATTCCGTTTTATCACCGTTTCACATGATCGCATTTCTTTCTCAAAGGAAACATTGCGATTTCAATTTCTTATTTGATGGCGATGAATTTGATAACATTTATCTATAAATCTGAAGCAATCGGTTCAAGTCGAATGAGAACAGACTACACTGCTCGCTGGCGTAGTACTTCATTTATCAGTCAAACCCAAATTTAATCTCCTAATGCGGCATTCAATCGCTCACATATGTCATTAATGTTTAATTCTATGGAGTGTAATCGTTTAAATTTTAGATATTCGGGTTTGTATTTGTCTCTTAATATTGACATTTTTTCCTCCCACGAGGCAATTCATCTCCTTTTAGCGCGTGATATTAAGATTTCAATACATTTTCCCAATAATACGGGAAACAGGACAGAGGAATATAAAACAATAGAATTTTATTACAGACATCGAACTCCTGGTACACTGAGCATATACATTGACACGAATATTAGTAACATGAAATAGTTTTAGTAAGGGATCCTGTTAAGAGCATAAACACTTTATATTGCATGAATGACTTTACCAAAGATTATGAAAATAACATGATATCGAGAAAACAATAAAATAACGAATTAATATGGGGAATATAAAACATCTCAGATACCAAAGTATAAATATTTAGGATGTCCAGGACACAGATACAAATCCGGCAAAAAAGGACAGACCAAGAAACCAAGAGGTGGGATCAGGTAAATGAAGAAGTACCAATGGATAATTGAACCCTAGGTACATTAGAATACGAATAATTAGATACTGTACTTGTACTTATTTTAGCGGTTTTCTAATATTAGTGCCTTTCGCGCTCATGTCATTACGCTAATTGAAGCAGCGCTAATAATCTCTCTATCCTGTCATTCTTCATACACGACAAAACTAATGATATTTTATAGTACAAAACAATCTCTGTCATGTGCATGGTTCAGTGTGTGTCATTATGATGACAAAATGGTCTGTTTCAATAAAGCGACTATGAAATGAATTGTTATCATTATATTACTTAACAAACTAATCACTGTTTAAGTAGACCTGGAAAGCTATAGTGTGTATCAGGAAAGTATACTGCTAGTATTACCGCTAATTTAAAAGTCTTCTTGCCATAATTGCGCGAATTCACAATTGCGCTAATAAATCTACAACCCCTCAGAGCGTTAAAATATGAGTGCAATAATTTAAATACACATGCATTATGCAATAAGTTTCAACATGAAGAACAATTTCGAATTCCAAACCAGATGTCCGGAAGGAGTCAGCGTCCATTGCTAGCATGCCCCATCCATTGCAAATGTAACACGGATTCATCGAAAACAATTATTACAATGAATATTGATAGATAAATGAAAAATACAACAAAAGCTGATCCAATATTAATAATAATTGAAAACGGCAAGAACAGCAATAACAACATTAAGAATACAGTCGGACCCACTTATACTGAACTCTGTTACAGTGAAACCCTGCTTTATTTGAAATGTTTACTTCCACCCACCAAATATCCTTATTACCATTATAACCCTGTTATTTTGAAAACCCTGTTTATTCTAAAGAAAAATTCATTTTCCTTCGAGTTCAATATATCCGGGTTCCACTGTATTTGTTTGTTAACTGGTATTTTACTTCACATTCAAACATTTCTCACTAATTTTCATATAACTGAATTATCTTAGTTTAAATGAAGATGTCATCAGCTTTGGGTGAAATGCAACTAGTTTTGACGTGTGCAATGGACCGACAGCAATGCAGTGAGGGTTTCTGTTACGTGCCACGTTCGCCTTGACACGGGACCTCGGTCACACACTCGGAAGGCCTGAGACTTTCCCATCGTATGCCGAGCGCTTACCGAAGGAACACTCACTAACATTCTGCATCCTTTGGTATGACCCGGTATGACTCGGTATGACCCGGTATGACTCAGTATCGGGAATCGAACTCGGGAACTTCCACTTGCGAGTCGAAGGTTTAAACACTAGACTGTCACAAACTGTTGTGTGATGTCAATTACAGTGGTGGAGAAGTACACGCATGTACAAATGTATCTCAAAAAACAACCCGCAAAAATTGTGGAGGTTCAACCAGGATAACAAGATTTAACACCTGATATTCTACACCATGCTTGTTCCGGCAGTAATAATGATGCTAATATCAAGAACAAGGACGACGGTGATGTACCATAGGCTACCAGATATAATAATATCTCTACTGATATATAGCATACCCATAATGCACCGAGATTTGTTTTATATCAACGCAATTACAACAACTCCTGTGCGTGACAGCCAGTGTCGACATCTTGCATGAATTCGTTGTATTACACGCGCCGCTGATGGCAATTAAATTAAAATGATAAAACACTGCACCAATATACTTAATTGAAATTTGATAATGATTACGCATCTCACTAGTTTATCGATAAACCCCCAAAACACGTGACCGCTATTCAAATTCTTCATAATTAATATTGACAATGGTTTATTCTTTCATGTTCAATAAACTAACATGCTTATTAATAAATGTTATCCATGCTCCGCAATATTAAAGCAAACCCTTTGGGAACGCTTTGATAATTGTTTTAATTGTTTATTTAATGTGTCCATCGCTAAAACGGTAACATCTGGCTGCGAAAAATTAATGGACTGCTTTTTGTAATACCTGAAGAGTCATCAATTGCATGAATATCTGTAGTCATCTTCGTCTGATGACCTCTTGGTACTTCATAAGTGAAATACATTCAGGCATTATGTTAAACAGATTAAAGATTAAGAAAAAATGCGAAATGCATTTAAGTTGTCACATAGTATACGAACACGTTACACGTCTAATGAAATTGACGAGACTGAAGTACTCTGAGGTATTGTAATAATTAAGACTTTTTCACGATTTCTCACAAAATACGAGACATGAGATGTATTAAAAACCATCTTACTGTGAGCAGTGTCAGAGGACATTTCTAATTATAATTCGATCGACAATAAGAGAGGAACAGGATAGGAGTAACAACAACAGACTTGATATTGACTGTAGGAATATAGAGGCAGAAACACTCAGTTTTTATTTTTTTATTAGGAAAGACAGGCGTCATAACAACCGTGTTCATTTTGATTGCTTCTCTACAGCGGATATGAAGAGACAAAATGAGGCGGATAGGAATAACTGCAATTTAAAAAAAAATTTTGAATAGTGTTTTACGCCACATACAACATTTTTTCAGTTATACGGTGGCATCCAGTTTATATTGGTGGAGAAAAAAATTTCGGTTACAATATACCGGGGAACAAACCACCCTGCTTCCACAAGTTAACTTACACTTTCTCACAAAAATCAGAGTAGGTTCCGACGGGGCTAGAACCTGAGCTAGCCAGAAGTGAGAGACTCCATGGTTCAAAGTGCGATGCTCTGACCACTTGACACACATATCACTTTTTAAGTGGATATTACTAGTACTCTAAAGAAACGAAACAGAGATGACTTCTAAATCTTTATATCGAAGCCGAAGCACGAGTTAATACCAGGCTTGACATTACTTTGAGTCAAACGACATGGCTAAAATAATGTGTTGTAAGATTTTGACTTGAAAAAGATGACTGATACAACACACGACAAAACCATTTTGACTGAAGATAAAACAGGGATGACCAATACATTCTATGGAGGAAGCAGTGCAGTGTCTTTCATTGGAATAGTTAGAGATTACTTAACCAACGAATCTGACTGAAATCACATTCGTGTGTACCGAATGAAAACTGATAACGTGATTGCCCATAGTGACACTCGCAGTCCTATGAAAATCAGATTGATCCGATATGCCAGTATGTGTTCAACATATGAACATATCATATACAGACAGAGGTAAACTACTCACTGACAAATTATTGACACAAGCATATGTCAACGTTCCGTAACTTTAAGGGTCGGTATTATAGTATTGTTTCAATTACTCTATTTCACTCAGTTACCTGTTAGATACCGGTTGTTGAGACGTTTGTACCAATTGTGACGAGGATTTATTCGTCACGTACATGTATTTCATTTGGATTTGACTGTGACTCACGGCGGGTGTGACCGATCAACAGGGGATGCTTACTCTTCCATGGCCCCTGATCACACTTCTTGATTTCAAGAGGTCCGTGTTTGTCCTATTTTTACCAGATCCGTGTCTATATCATGGACATCAGGGATATATACTTTGGTATCTGAGATGGTTTGTATTTGAATCCTAAGTATAGTTCAGGAATATCTCAAATGGCAACCATTGTCGTAATGTCAAATAGAAAGCTTATTTAAAGCAATGTAAACTGTTACCTTAATTCATCAACCCCTGAAAAAATGGAATATTCTATAGATTTATGAATTAGACCAGTCTAAATGTGCTTGTAGAAGTGAATGTGTTTATGAATTGAATTTTAACCTCCAAAATTAGATTGGTAAGGCCATGTTCTACCTAATTGTTTAACAAGACATGTAACTATAGGATTTAGGGGGTACAAAATATGTTCTGTCTATTTTCCTATTTTCAGGGATATTGAGCCTATATTTTTATGCCGAAATGTCACGAAATGCCGGTGAAGGGCTTCAAATTTTGACCTATGCTTGGCATTTACAGCCATTGAGCAGTAAGGCTTCTTTAACGTGCCGACACCTACTGTGACACGGACCTCGGTTTTTACTGTCTCATCCGAAGGACAGGAAAAGCCAGTTTTTGTTCTTAATATATAGGATGTATAAGTAATATGTGATGTTTCCATAACTCCTCGTGAAGGTAGGAACATTAGAAATAATGATAAGTGGTAAAATACATAATTACGCTAGAAGGTATGTGGTACATACAATAAAAGTAAAATTTATCATATGCCACAAAAACACAGTACAGTAAAATGATCTCTCTCTCTCTCTCTCTCTCTCTCCCTCTCTCTCTCTCATTACTTTTCAGAAAGTTGTGGAATTTTGGTATACACGCCTAAGCCTTAGATTGTTACGCAACCTAGTGGGCGAAATACCTGGAAACTCCGAGCATTTAATAAAGCATTTATAAAAGCATCCATATGACGCTGGAGTCACTCCTGAGTTATTATATATTTTTAAATTTGATTTTGAATAGTGTTTTATGCCACTCTCAACAGTTTTTCAGTTATATGGTGGAAGCCATATTTAATTGTGGAAGAGAGAACCTGGTTACCATGTACCCGAGAAGAAACCACCGGCCTTTCACAAGTAAACTGGCAAACTTTATCACCAAAACAACTTGGGTACAGTGTGCTCAAAACTCTACTGAGGATATATAGTATCTCCAGGTATAAATAGACTGGGCTGAACAACATAATGTGTACTCGATTTATGTTTATAATTTGAATAAAATCCAAAACTTGGTTCATTCATGCGCGTTTAAACAAGTGATGTCATATTTACGTAAATTTGTCAATATTTCGACATTATAAAATTGAAAGGTCATAATTATCCTCAGGAAAAAATTCAAAATTTTGAGTAATGATGAAAAAACTTTTTTCCTTAGTATTACTACAAATCTAACAGTACATTTTTTTCAAGTTTATTAATTTCCTATAGATTTTAATTTAAGTCAATTACGACCTTTTGTTTTGCAAGGAGATCAAATAGTATTTGATCGTTACAAAGGTCGTATGTGTAACAGAAGAAACAATATTCTACATATTAAGAGAGAGGTCGTAACTGTAACATACCAATTTCTGTTTAACGCTACAGTAATACGTTCAAAATATCTCTGTAAATAAACACACACACACACACACACACACACACACACACACACACACACACACACTCACGCACGCACGCAATTACTTGTATATCAAAATGTATCTTTCCTAAAATATAAGACGTGATTTTTCTTAAGAATTAGAGATTTGCCTCCGAATACGTAGTCCCATCCAGTATCCAGAGATTCGCAAATGTTCTTCATGTTGAGACTTTTGTTATATCCACCTCTTCAGTGTGCTTGAACTTTTCACCGAACACCATTGGGTATTTGCGTCTGATGTAGCATGGTAACAGGGGACTCTGACTTGTTCCTGACACCTGGTCCCATGCCGTTTGGGATTCGCAATTGTTTTTTATTGAGGCCATTTGTATATCAAATTTATCGTATTCTAATGGACTTGGAGTTTCGATTTCCATTATTATTTCTTCAGTTTTACATGGTATACATGCCTTGAATGGTGATTTACTTATGTCGAGCAAATAAGATATTTTATGACGATTTTTTACTATTACTAAGTTACGAATCTACTACAACGATCCACTCGTATGACGATTTTTTATTATTATTTTTTTTAATGTTTACAGAAATCCTCAATATTCTCTCATATATGTACATGGTTAACACATAGTTTAATATATTATGTTTCCCTGGTCTAGATCATTATCATGGCAACATTTCAAATTGACCAGGAATACATTTCACCCGATCTCTAATCTTCGTGTTCATGTTTCTCTGTCTGATATTTCAGACGTAGGAAAGCGACGAGTCAGTACGTCAACCAGTTCAAATAAATGAATGATTTCTATCTGCTAGATTAAAATTATATTTAGATGAGGAATAAGTTTTCCTTTAATATTAGAGATTATTAGATTGACAGTACATTGATTAGATCGGTAAAGTTTCATGATAGATTTTCATCCGTGTGAAATTTCATACGTACACAAATTGTTTCGTGTTTGTCGCAATGTTCTACAATCACACGCAACATAGTAGACCACATATGGCTGGCATTTTGTCGCATTTGATGTCAACTTTCTGCAAATTTTATGGCCGGTATAATAGTATTGTTTGCGATTACTCTGTTTCACTAAGTGAAATGTTGAGTTGCCTGTTCTTGATTTCCAGAGGTCCGTGTTTGTCCAATGTTTACCAGATTCGTATATATATCCTGGACATCCTCAAGATTCATACTGTGGTATCTGAGATTTTTTATATTGGACTTTAACTTACTAGATACACTGTTTGTTTGTTTATTGTTGATTAACGCCACTTTCAACAATATTTTTTAGTTATATCGTGGCGGTACTACATACACAGACATGAAATTAACAACAAAGCTGTAAGACAAACTCTATAAGTTGTTCATATATTTAAGTAGTAATATCCTGTTACCGCCTGTATATTGTGTTGATATCTCTCAAATGACCCGATATGCCAGGGAATGTTCAACATATGAACATTTCATATACAGAGGCAAACTACTAATTGATACGAGGGTATTAAGCCTTATATGTAAGAATTTGTCTTACAATAGACGTATTGCACTATTTTTCAACATAACCTGCTAAAGTGTCCTATAGACTTTTCCTGGCGCGGGTTCAATCCCTGTTGGAAGCTAAGGTGTCTTTTGTGAAAACGTTTGCCAGTTTATATGCAGAAGGCCGGTGTTCTCTTCCTGGGTTATCGGGTTCTTTCCCCCACCAGTAAAAACTGACCGCCACCATATAACTGCAAACTTGTTGAGGGTGTTGTAAAAAACACTTGAAAATCAAATCAAATTAATTGGTTTTTTTTATAATTTACAATACAGTAGATATTATATAAAGCGACCAGTAATCTACCATACGGCATACATGACACAGGATAATCTCCTAACTTCACATATATCATACAGTTACAATGTCATGTACTTTTTGAAATTTTAATAAATTTTTCAGAATTTGAAATGTACTGATAAAATCAGTGTTTGATACACCCAAACGTTCACACCCAAACAACAAAATTGCTTTTACTTTTTAATCAGACAAATGGAAAAACACCAGCTTTGTTTACAACATGGGCGCAGACATTTTGGACACCCAAAGTTGTGCGGAGGGTAAAATGAGCCCAGCGATCTGATTGGTCATAAAATGAAAAAATTGACGGTTTTGCCATATGAGAATAAGTGTAAATAAAAAGGTGATGAAAAAAGCAACCTATACATTGAATTTTGTTATAAAAAAATATTGGTAGTGGTACTTTGGATATAATAAAATTGACAGGACCTGAAGTTTTGACGGCCTATGGGAAAAATTGAAAGGGAGGCTGGGCCTTAAAATAAGGTCATAAATTGAATTCAATTACTCATACTTTTTTCTCTATTGGTGGGGGTCCACAAGGAGTAGGTGTGCTGCCTCTACGCATTTGTTGTAAACAAGTGAAAATTACATTGAATTGGTCTGAAATTCAAGCAACGGCAATCATATAGTTATGGTTATGCTAATTTTACTATTTTGATTGCTATTGTAAATTTAACTCATTTGAATTAAAATCAAAAAATATTGAGGGATCTTTCACCACAGGGTACCTACTGTATCTGAAGGGACCATCCAGAAACTATTTCATAAAGTCTCATCAGGGAGTGAACAGTGAGGTCCTGAAGTTTTGTCAACAAATGTAGAAGGCAATTGAGGCCAATAAGAGATTTTTATCTAATTATCATACTCAAGTACCTGTAAAGGGTATTAACTCATCTAAATATGCATGTTTTCATAAGTCAGGTGTCACCTGTCCAAATGTCATATTGAATACTGATATTGACTGGTTTCAAAACTTAGTATAATTAAAAACTTTTCCCTCATTCCTTTTCAATTTTATATTTTGCACCAAATCAGTCATTTTAAAGTCAGACTCATGGGATACTGCATCATGAGACTGTAATTAAGTGAATCATGAAAAACAGGTGAATCTATTGAAATGTTGTTGTATGTAAGGGTATCCCCTCCCAGAAGTTTTTATACTTTTATTAAGGGTGCACTTCATTCCTTGTCAATAAAAGTGAATGTCATGACATGGTTTACAAGGGATCAGAAAATGAATCCATGCTCAAACAATGATCCAAATTTTAAGTTTTTGTGAAGAAAAGTATATTTTGAATCAGGAAATTTGATGGTGTAAATAAGAAGTGTTACAAACATTTCTGAATGAAAAACCATAAGATAAAAAATGCATTTATTTGACAATGAATGGGAAAAGGTTGACAAATACTGTGTTTCTCTTCAGGTTGGGATCACAGTTAGTGAGATTTCCAAAAAATGCAAAATGACCATTTTTGGCAATGTTTTGTATAAAATCTATAGGAAAAACACAGCTTTGTTTACAAATCAGACACCCAAAAGTTGTTAAAATAGCGATGATTGGTCATGATTAGTTTTGCCATTAAAAGTGAATTTTAAAAAAATCATGAATATTGGCTTTGGAAATTATATGCGACAATATTTTCCTTTGGTGCGGAGTACAAACAAGTGAAAAATTTGAAGTGAAAATCTACCTAACATCAACACCACAACTTATTTACCCAGATATAATAAACATGTTACCGATTTTTAGCATTGAGGCCTATATATTTGGTGGTGTCTGTATCATATTGAATATGATATATCATTTTATAAATATCCATATCTATGAGAGTGAATCATAGTGAATCAGAAAGATAGATAATGAATCAAAAATAGTGAATCTAATAAAAAAGGACAAAAAGTGCAGAATCATAACAAACACTCAGATTAAAATAATGAGAACAAAATATTTTAAGAGACCAAACTATAACATCAACACAAACTACATGTTACAACTTTAAGTCAGTCAGTTAGATTGTCTTAATACCGAAGTTCCACTGTATATATATATATATATATATATATATATATATATATATATATATATATATATATATATATATATATATGTGTGTGTGTGTGTGTGTGTGTGTGTGTGTGTGTGTGTGTGTGTGTGTGTGTGTGTGTGTGTCTCTCTCTCTCTCTCTGTAATAGGAGAGGCGCAAAATGAAAGCAATATCAGCTTTTGTCGGTGGTGGTTTTTATTCAATATTTTGTCTCATATACATCAGAAAGAGGTCACGTGATAGATAAAATGAAAAAAAAGCGTATTATTAAAATAAACTTGCCAAACGTAACTTACGGTAACCGTTAGTTTTATACACCATCGCAAATTAAAAGCATACAAGCTCAAAGGGATTTTTGTTTCCATCAAAAGTTTCAAATATTCAACGTTTTGTGGAAATAGAATTTTAAAAAAAACGGATTGCAAAAAAAATGTCCTATTTGTGGAGAGAAATTGAAAGTGACTAATGGGCGAGTAAACATTTGTATTCTTACGTGGGTTGCAGAATATTACTTGTCGGCGTTTTTCATTTACTCTAGGCAATATATGCATGATATGCAATATATCTTTTAATCAAGGTTTTGGTCTAATGAGAGAAATTGTTTTATCAATATGACTGTATGTCTTGAACTTGTCATTTTTAACTGAGTGTCAATGAAGCACGTGCGATTTGTCAAATACAATATTTAGACGGAATCTGAGATAATTGCTTCATTTCATATTCAGAGAAAATTAGATTCAAAATTTAATAAAACCCAACACAAGACAGATTTTTATACTTACAATAAAGTAATAAATTCAACCCAGGTAGACGATTTGACTGCGGAGACAAGGCTCACTAGGATAAAAATGTCCAAACACTGAAATGATAAGTACAAATATAAATTGCATATTCATTTGATACAAGCAAATATTCTATAAAATACTTAATGTTCACGAGACTGTTTTGATTCCAAATTATCAATCTGTAGAATGTGCAGCTATAAACGTAGTCAATCAGGTGTTACACGGGTGAATGCAATTTCGCCAGTCGACAGGTACGTTCTCTGTTGATGGAGAGAGATAGAAACAAGTAATTATTTACTACAGGTGATTGATAAATATCATATGTTGCCTCAAAAAAAAAAAACAAATCCAGCAAGAATTTGTTCGAAAACAAAATGACTACAGTAACTTCCGGTAATCTTTCTTTCAAATCGTTTCTGTTGAAACTTGAAAATCAAATAGTCAGGGTCGAGCTAATGAAGATAAAAACAGGGTACACAGGTAAATCCACATTTATTTCATTCCAATTTAAAGGGACGTTAACTGTGTTTACCCCAAAAAATTAATTCAATTTTTCTTACTTTTACTACTTTTTCTTACGATAACAAATAAGAGATATATACAGGCATAAAAAAATCTTATATTCCTAAATATTTTGTGAAAATGAGTTAAGATCCAGTGTAGTATACATATACAAACAGTTCGGCTTTGTGTTTCAATTGCAGGTAAAAAAAGTGCCAAACCCGGGTTGCTGAAGCCATTTTCATAAAATATATGGGGATTTAGGAATTTTCATGCCTGTGCATATATAATTTTTGTTATAGTCAATCAAAGTAGTAAAAAATGAAAATTCTTTTTTTTAAAAGCAACACAGCCCCTTTATAAACGAAAACAATGAAGTACCCAGAGTTATTTTTTTTTTAGAAAATATAACAATTTGATTATTTTGTCAGTATTTATAATTCACATGAATATTTGGTGTTTGATGGGAAAATATATATTGTTACGTATTTCGACTACTGTCATTTGTCATAGCATCTATGGGTTTCATTTTCTCAAAATAAGTGAAAGATTTTGTCAAATGTTGGAGGTCAAAAGTAACCAAAGCTATGTTAATTCTATGAGCAATTCGGAAATAGGTAGGGTTGGTACACATACACAAAATTTTTTTGGACATAACATGGAATGAAATCTTCTATCAATCTTTGATAATAATGGTTTGAGTTCTATATGGGATACACAGTATGTTATAATATGACTTGGTTATTAAATTTTTCAAAACAAATATTACATGACCAGTTTCAGCGAACTTGGTCATCAGACTGTAATAATTCTGTTAAAGATGTTATGTACACATATATTCACAGGTTCTATTTTGAAATGTCAAAATTATATTTCATCCCTTTTTATCTAGTGTAAAAAAATCAAATCATTAACTCAGTTCAGAACAACAAATCATAAGCTTCAAGTTGAATTTTGTAGATGGTTTGATATACCAAGGGAAAAAAGAAAATGTAATTTATGTAACATAGATATATGAGATTATTTCATTTCCTTATATTCCAAAAATGTTTTATACTAGACCTTACATTATTAAGATTCAAGAATTATTTTCAACTAAATGTGATTGCACACTAAACAAATTACAGCAATCCATTAATGTTAAAAATAAGAGGGTAAATCCTCCTGGTTAATTACTGTCTACTTTTTACATGTATTTATTCAATTAATATTTTAGTGTTTAAATACAGTACAGGGATTAGATTTCAATGGTTGTAATTTTCACGTTTTGTCTTTCCTGAAATGATCGCGGGTTTTAGAATTCGCTGATCGGGGGTGGGGGTTGGGGGGTGTTAGCTTAAAATAAGTTCAGGTCCTGCATAGACGACCTATAATATATTACGTATTAAAATAATATATATCTTTTATCAAAAATTTATTCATCGTTTCTTAAATTCATGGTTTTATCAACACCGTGAATATAGCTAATATTCACCCTGCGAGTTATTTTCCCCGGTACCGTATGTTCTAAATGTTGATTTGTCAACTTAATTAGCAATAATGACACTTGGACAATTTTCAAGGTTGATAATAAGAGCAGCTTATGAATGTGTTAATAATAGATCAAATTGGCAGTCATGAATATTTAGCATGATGCGAAAATGAAATTAAATTTTGGCATGAAAATGTTGGAAAATTGAAAAGGAAAAAAAGAACAGTCGTTTTGTCATTTAACAGAGTTGGGTGTGGAGCATTTGGAATTGTATTGTGATGCCCGTATCTATATTCATCAAGTGATTATTCTCCGGTAAATGAATTGCAAATGATTGTTGCCATTGTTCTGCAAGGAGCGAACTGAAAGCCATTTAAGCATTGAACGGTTGTCAGTTGGCATTCATTGGTTTAAAAGTGTTAACTGGACAAAGACCAATTCTGTTAGTACTTCATGATGTATTTGATTTGTCAAGATGGTATTCAGAAGTCCAAGAATGTCCACTGAAAGCAGTTCACTGTTTATACATATATTTACATACATTTACTTAATTCATATGTTATCGAGTTTTTCTTTTTTTTTTCACTTGTTATTGGAATTCAAATTTCCATAAAGAACGCGCCCCCGTTCTTGTATGTACAATTTCTGGAACAGTCGTTGTCAATTATGAAATGATAAACAACAGTTTTCATAATAATTATTATTCAGTGTCAATTCCTATAGATGGTAGATATTAAGGTAGTTACTAAAAACAAGAATTCATAAGACATATTAGATAAGGCCGAAATGAAATGAGTGTTACAATTTTTGTTTCACGAGAAGATTATGATATTCACGTTAATTCAGATTATGGGTGAATTAAACACTATCCGAATAACGCTTGACGTTCGGAATGCATTCGTTAAAAATGACGTAAGTTTGCTGTGCTTTCTCACGTCATTGAACTATGATGTCATAACCACCCACATGTTTGACTATATAATTGTGACGTCATGATGGAAAATTTTGCCTAACGGTGCCGGGTCGGGCATTTGACGAATGGTAAATTACAATGATGAGTTTTTAGGTTCATATCATATCATATTTACCACCACAAAAGTCCATAATTGTTTTATTATATGCTGTAGTGAGATACTTTAGATTCGAATTGTAACATTTTGTGCTGTTGATAACACTGCTTTTCGAATGTAACACTGCATTCATTTCTTTGGAAAGAATGAATACAAAATCCCTGACGTTCTGTTGCTCTCCTTGTATTTTTTTAAAATATTTTTCTACAAAAAGTTTTTCAAATGCATTGTCAGAAACTGATGCAAAACGTTGCGTTATTTCGTTAGGCATATTATATACATTGTGGTCTCCGCAAACGCCCTTTTGCTGACAGCAATTTGTTTACTGCGCATGCGGAATACGAAGGCAGAGGGGATTCCCTCGTGATTACTTTCGGAAACCGATGTAACATGGAAAACCGGTGTAAATGATTTGTTGTAAACAAGTCACGTGTAAGCGGTTTAGCCAATAGAAACGACTGTATACATAAAGTATATATTAAACTTATTTACCGGAATGACGGATGTAATCATCGTAATGGCGCCCCGATCTACAACGTCAAGAATGACACTTTAAATGAAATTGTTTCCATTTTAAATGCCAAAAGACTTATTTCAACATTTGATAAATTTATTCATATTCAGCTTCTTTGTTTGTTTGATTTTTGTTGTTTAACATCCCACTCAAGAATATTTCACGCATATGGAGACGTCACCAAATGCCGGGTAAGGGCTTCAGAGTGTTGGCTTATGCGCGGCACTTACGGTTATTGTGCGGTGAGGGTTCTTTAACGTGCCGACATCTACTATGACACGGGTTTCTACTGTCTCCGCAATACAAAGAACCGACCTGCCGCTGGATGGACTCGAACTCACGATCTCACGATCAAGATTCGAGCGCGCAACGGACTGAGCCAGGCCGGTTCGATTCATAATCAGTATTTACTAATTTTCAAATTTTAGTCGTGCCAGAAAAATACCAAACCCGACGTCACTAACATGTCACAACAGCTAAGTTTTGGTGACCATATTTTGTATTTCTGTGGATAATATTATGTGACTATTCATAATGTTACATAATAATACTTTAAGGATTTTAAAAAAATATTTTTGGGGAAAATGAATTTACAGATTTTTGTAAATTGTCAATTTTTAGAAGAAAGTGGTGAAGTTTTGTTCTATAATTGCTATACTCATTGAAACCTTTATCATACAGATATTGAAAAATATAAAATCAATATTAATTTCCCTGGTAATTTTAAAAGGAAAATATTTCTTTTCCTGTATCGATTCATTTTTTGATATATATTTATATGAGACATCTTTACACTTATTTTGAGCAATGAATAAACTATTGTCTTTGTCCGCATTGTTACATTTGATGTGTCTTCCTAACGTTTGTATTGTCACGCCACAGTGAACATTGCATGAGCTACCTCTACGCAAAGTAACTTCAGATTCTATTCAACGTTGTTTAGATGAATGTCCTTTTTAAATCATGCATTGGGGCACAGTAAAGGGTTAAATTTTTTAAGTTAGATAAATCACTCATTGGTGTTGATTAGTACAAAGAACAATATCCCTCTCGTGCCTTCGGCCCTCGAGAGGATATATATTCTCTGTACCAAAACATGAATCAACACCATTTTGTGATTCATTCATTACATACAGTATTTCTACTTCTCGAGTTTGCAGTACAGTTGTGCTTCTGTTTACGTTTGTAAAACTAGACAGTATGGCTTCGTAAGAATATATGAAAACAAAGCTTATCAGAGAAAGTACACATGGATACAATGAATATAAATATTATAATGCTATATTACATTATATATGTATATATATATATATATATATATATATATATATATATATATATATATATATATATATATATATATATATATATATATATATATAAATTCTATATACTTAAACCTACAGTATCAAGCGACTCAAAGAAACTAAGATTAGTCATAAAAAGTAAATCTCCGTGAAGCATCTCATTGTATTAGACGCTTGTATTAATTATTTTTTTTTACTTCTATTTCATTTATATTTATAGTTATTATTTTATTTTATTTTTTAACAAGCATGATTAGATGTTAATATGCATTGTCGTCTCGCAAATATGACTCATTATCTTGTCATGAAATATTTATTTCATGTCCAATTTGTCAGCGGAAATGTGTCTGAAACTTACTGACCGGTTATGATTTTGGCATTTAGTATTTCCCCCGAGAGCGTTTACGACTGCATTGTCGAACATACGGTAATGATGTGATGTATATGAGATTTTGAGTTGATGGACGTTGTTAAATCAAGCAATAAAACATATTTTTTCTGGGTTATTTAGACGCTTGCAATACATCGTTTAACCTATTCGTCAAAGTTGCTAATGTCTTATAAATCTGACGCGGTCTCGGGGATGAAGTCAAGCGTGATAATCCTATGACACGGAAATCGATTCTCGATCAATTAACTTCAAATATCGCGGATAATCGCGCCGAGGCACTCTCGAAAGATTAACGATTTCCGGACAAGTTATTTTTATCTACAGGTCATCAGCTTTGAGTGCTTTTTTATCAATATCCGAGTCCACTGCGGCTTCTAAACATTTCAGTCTTATTCTTATTGAATGTTTTATGGTTTATATATTGGCTTTGTTACCATTGTGTGAAGACAGTATCTCTGTGTCTAGTAACCGTGAATTAAAAGGGGCGTTAGTTGCATTAAAACAAATTCCCGTTTTTACTACATAGATTGATATTCAATATATGTAACAGTAAAGTGATATACACAGGCCAAAAGGGGGCATTAGCTATGTTTTTGTTTGTTTGTTTTCCAATAATTGTTTCCCCTTTATTACTACTTGGATTGAAATAGAATAACAAATATATATATATATATATATATATATATATATATATATATATATATATATATATATATATATATATATATATATATATATATTTAAATTCCTATATGTTTTGTGAATATTATAAACATAATACCAAAGTTATAATGCTCAAGACGATTTCGTTTCTGTCAATTAGACTTCATCAGTTGAGCTCCAATTTGAAAAGTATGTGTAATTCC
The DNA here is from genome assembly GCA_030159075.1 of Atrina japonica. Lineage (NCBI taxonomy): Eukaryota > Metazoa > Mollusca > Bivalvia > Pterioida > Pinnidae > Atrina > Atrina japonica. The sequence continues at coordinate 911,666 of BROG01000132.1, read as the reverse complement.
TAAAGAGAAAGTGGTATCATAAAAGGCCAAATAATATCTCTTAAAATATAGCCGAAATCCGTGTAAGAGTAACCACTGTAAAAAGATGACTATCTTAGCTTTAGAAAATTTTCGAATTTAAATGGTGTTATCAGTGCCAAATATGACTTTATTATAAGGTGAACAGCTGACTGATTAATTCAACTATACTATTTGTGTATGCGTATCACACTAGACCTGACCCCTTTTCTACAAAATTTATAGAAATATACGATTTTTATGCCAGTGTATAGCTCTTATTTGTTATTGTAGGTCAAGTACAAGTTGTAAAAGTAGAAAAACAATCCGTATTTTTGGTAAACACAGTTAATGCCCTTAAATTGGTGACAAAAGTCTGTCATTACTTGTCAAATTTATTGTGCCGATTTGTCCGATAATATGAAAATTAATTTATCTTAAAGAAAGCTATAAACTTGTCAAGCTTTTTACCATTCACAAAAATTCTCCAGTAAATAGATGTATTGTTACTTTGTTGTTTCGATTTTTGAAAAACATGTATACTAGTCTGGCGATTTATAACATTATAATATCAGTTTATAAGGCATGTTAGTTTTTTCCTCTAAATTCTCGTTTTTATTGATCTCGATTTGTCAGAGTTCAGTTGACTTCTTTAATAACTTAAATTGTGTTTTGTTGCTTTACGAGATGTTTTTTCGAGATGTAAATTGTTTTGCTTTATCACATGTTCTATCGACGAATCACATGCTCTGTTGACTAATCACATGTTCTGTTGACTAATCACATGTTCCGTTGAATTATCACGTTTTGTCGACTTATCATATACTCTGTTGACTTATCACATTTACATGTATTGTCGATTTACCATTTACTCTTTTGACTTGTCACATGTTCTGTTGACTTATCACATATTCTGTCAACTTATCACTTCTGTTAACTTATCACATTTTCTGTCGACTTATCACATGTTCTGTTGACTTACCACATTTATGTCCTGTGTGTAAGGTTATCTATTGACTATCATATAATCATTGGACGTATCAGATGTTTTGACGACTTGTTAGAACCAACTGTACTACACTGTAAAATTGTAGATCTGTTGCCGCAATCTAAGAATTGTTTGATGTTCTTAGTAATCCTCACAGATTCTGTCGACTCGACTCGTTAGATTCTTTGTCCATTTGTCGTATAATGTATTTTAATGCTAGATAAATAATCAGATTCACTTATATGTCGAGAGGAACATATATTATAACTAAATGCATCATCTTCGTTTTGGCGCAAATACTTAACCCAAGTTTTGGCAAAAACGCGTTTTACTTTATATTTGGCACAAATGTATCACATATTAAAGAATATTCAAGTATTTTCATTTTCGCCGTCTCGAGAACCAGTGGGTCAGTTTTAACCAAACTTGGTGTACAACATACCGCATGCGAATGAAAAGGTTCTAGGATCCATAGGAACCTTCAAAGACCCCCAAAAGGACAAAAATTTGGTACCCTTTTTGTCATGAACTAATGACCGGATGACTTTTAAATTTTGTATGCATGGTTGTTTGTCATGGAGTCAAAAAGGTCACAGGCATCTAATTAAATGGAAAATATAAGTTTTTGTTTTTGTAAAATTTTAGATATTTTGGACTCCTACTCAAAAAACCTGTGGACTAATTTTAACCCGACTTGCCAAATTTTAGATATTTTTTCTTTTTCGAGCCGGCCTGGCTCACGGTCCGCTCGACTCATCGTGAGGTCGTGAAAACAGGTTGGTTTCCTGTCTTTCGGACAGTAAAAGCTGGAGGTCCCGTGTCACAGTAGGTGTTGGCACGTTAAAGAACCCTACTGCTCAATGGCTCAGTGCCCATAGGCCAAACTTTGGCCCTTCACTTTGGTGACGTCTTCATCTCGAGTTTTCAACAATAAACAAACATCTTTCTTTTTCTTTGTTTGGTTTTTACGGTGTGATACGTGTATGTTGGAATTATTCTTATTTCCATTATGGTTGTCTTCTATGAATGCTGAACTCCATCCAAATCCTACAACAGACACGGGAGGTGATTCCAATTCTGCAGCTCTGCGCCTTTATCACGATACCGTAATATCGTCCTCTGCGCTTTGTTCTTCAATATATTGTTTCAAAATTTGAATAACTGTTTCAAAATTTGAATAACTGATATCACTTATTCGAATGAGCAATATCACTTATTCGTTTTGTAAAGTGATATCATCTATTCGAATAGGTGATATCACCTATTCGAAAGAGTGATATCACTTATACGAATATGTCATATCACTAATTCGTTTTATAAGTGATACCACTTATTCATATAAGTTATATCACTCTTTCGAATAAGTGATATCACTCTTTTAAAAAACTCTTAGTGAATAAGTGATATCATCTATTCGAAAGAGTGATATCACTAACTGGTTTTAAAAAAGTAAAACGGCGCCCCATAGATCCCCCACTATCAAACATCGATCAGTCTATATTTTCTACCCACACGTGTATTAAATGATATCCATATGAATCCACGCCTCGCTTTATACTGCATGATTATTTACGAGACGATAAAAGAAAGATATCTCGAATGTTTTATAACGCGCATCGTCTTTAGATGTTAGGAAGTAAAAGTTTTAATCCAAGTGCTACATCTATCAACTCTGAAGATAGATTTTGTTCTGTGATAAACTCTTTTCCTCGTCTCATTCTGCGTAATAAGCCGAGTAAAAACATAATTACAAAATTGACTGTCTGTCAGATACGTTTGATAGCGGGTAATGTATCGCTTATTTTCTCAATGTAAATTCGTAAATGAATTACTTTATCAATTTATTCAATCTTGACAAGAAAATTGGGATTTTCAATCAAGGAAAAAATACTGGTAATTAATCACGCAGTCTCGTTTAATCAATTATTAATTGTTATTTCATGTTTTGAAAACAAGATTTTCTCGTTGACAAAGCCACGAAGCAAAAATATTTTATCCCGGCTAATTTTCGATGCGGGTCTTTTCACATGCTATCGCGTTTCGGAATGAATTTTAGAAATTAGGGTGGGGATGCGTCTCTATTAAAATGATATATTTACAATGCTGAACTTTTTTGTTTAAAAGGTGTGATTTAGATACCAAATAGGCCTTGGATCGTGAATCTATTTTAACTTAATGCACGGAGAGTTCGTTCCGGATTTAAAATTTAACAACACAAAGATAATATGACAGTTCAAATTCATCATATTAACAAACCGATAACAAGTAAATGACACACCCTTTCATAATATGATACGAAAATTAATGTTTTATATACACTAACAGAGAAGTATTGCCAATTTTGATAAATAGAAGAATATGAATTGTTTTGTTTAATATCTTCAATATTTAAATATAGTGACTGTTAATTGATACGAATTGTCAGCAGTTTATCACCCAGAGGAGGTTGATTGCAATATTTCTCCCATAGTGCAAAATGGTCCCTATCATCCACGTGTAGATTCAATTAGACATTGGGTTTTGAGAATATTGTCACATAACCATAATATTTGGGAAGAATGGGGTCAAAACTGCACCTGACATAGAATAAAAATGTAAAAATGAAGAAATACCAATGGATAATCGAAACTCCACGTCCATTAGAATATGCCACATTAGATACACAGATGGTCTCAACATGAAAAACAAATTTCCATGGAAACCTCTCGAGTTTGGTTAAAAGGTCAAGCTCCGTGAAAAAAATTGGATATAGTAACGGTCACAACAATTGCGAATCCCAAATGTGTGGAACCAGGTGTCCGGAAGGAGTCAACGTCTCCTGTTAGCATGTCACACCCGTTGCAAATGTTACATGGAAACCTCTCGAGCTCAGTGAGAATGCCATCAATTAGTTTGAGATATGGTTTGCGAATGGGAGGCACTGTATATGATCGTGCTCCAGATTACTATCCAACATTCCTGAACGGGGTACTTTATATGGCTAAACAAGATCCCCATATAGATCATAAATCTTCCTTAGTGGCGATTTCAAGCCACAACAATGCAACCCTGTTTTAGTTGTTTATTGGCGAATCGTTTGGCTCTCAGAATGAAACGTATAACAGGAGCATGCCCTGGCGTAAGGTATAATAATTATAAACATAATACCGCTTATGATGCTCAAGACGATCGTTTCTGTCCATTAGACTTCATCAGTTGAGCTCCAATTTAAATTGGATGTATATTTTCTAAAGAGAAAGCGGTATCATACACGGCCAAATTATATATCTAAATGTATTGTCAAATCCGTCTATGAGTAACCACGGTAAAAAGATGACTATCTTATCAATAAAAGAATTTAAATAGTGTTTTCAGTGCGAAGGATATTACTTATGAAATGAAAAACCCATAGGCAGGAGAAAATGGAATGTTACTACTCTGGAACGGGGAGTTTCTGAGATGGAATGATATCACATAATGATAGACTTACTGCAAAGTGGAACGGGGAGTTCCTGAGATGGAATGACATCATATAATGATGGTCTTACTGCAAAGTGGAACGGGGAGTTCCTGAGATGGAATGATATCATACACGCTTCATACTTAGACATTTTACTTAATATAAACACAGACGGGAAATAAGCAACTAAGCTATACGATAAACGCGACGATTTCGGCTTTCCCATCATAAACTTTCCACATTTAAGTAGTAATATCCCCTCAGTCACCCGCATATGGAGTTTATATTTCACAAATGATCCGATATGCCAGGGCGTGCACAACATATAAAGATTTCATATACAGAGGTAAACTATTCACTGACAAATTATTGACACAGGGATATCGAAAACCGCGTTTAATGTCAACGTTGCCAAAATTTTACGGTCGGTTGGTCTTGTTTGTACTCTGTTTCACTAAGTGAAATGTTGAGTTGCCTTTTCGTTGGCGGTTGTTGAGACGTCACCAATTGTGACGAGGATACACTCCTCACTTGTTTCATTGGACTTGACTGTGGACTCAAGGCGGGTGTGACCGGTCGACAGGGGATGCTTACTCCTCCATGGCACCTGATCCCACCTCTTGGTTTCCAGAGGTCCGTGTTTGTCCATTTTTACCGGATTTGTATCCTGGACATTCTATTGATTTATACTTTGGTATCTGAACTTTTTATAATGATGGTCTTACTGCAAAGTGGAACGGAGAGTTCCTGGGATGGAATGATATCATATAATGATAGTCTTACTGCAAAGTGGAACGGGGAGTTCCTGAGATGGAATGATATCACATAATGATAGTCTTACTGCAAAGTGGAACGGGGAGTTCCTGAGATGGAATGGTATCATATAATGATAGTCTTACTGCAAAGTGGAACGGGGAGTTCCTGAGATGGAATGATATCACATAATGATGGTCTTACTGCAAAGTGGAACAAAGATAGGTATGATAGTCTTACTGCAAAGTGGAACGGGGAGTTCAGATGAATGGTATAATAATGTGGTCTTACTGCAAAGGAGGGGAGTTCTGAGATGGAATGATATCACATAATGATGGTAAAAGAAAATAGGTATGTATGTTGCTTCTCAGAAATAAAGTTTCAAAGGAGTTTAAAACTAATATTAAATGATGATGAATTGACTTTTTTGTGAATTTTTACAAGAATTGACGTAAGCATTCCTTTGTGGCAGGTATTTGAAAAACATTGGCTTAACATGGAAAGTGGGTGGAAAGTGGGTGTATTTGAATTCACGTTGTCACCAAATCTTGGCATAGGAAAAATACAATATGTATAAACAATCTGTCAATCAAGAAATATATATCTTTAAATAATCTGAAAGTAAACATACATGTGAAAAATAGAAAATTAATTTCCTTTTAGTCCGGAAATGTTTAGAATAAAAATTTGAATTAAGCATGATGAATTTGTTTTTAATATTATACGTAGAATTGGTTGTATCGTTTGATTGGAAGAATAGGCTCAAGGCAACGTGAATTAATTAAATTGAGGGATAGACTAGAGGGTACGTGGGTTGGTTGATCTGGGGATGGGCTCAAGGTCACGTGTCTTACTAACATGAGGGATATACTCCAGGCTACGTTAATTGCTTGGCTGGAAGGATAGGCTAAAGGCTACGTGTAGTGGATTGTTGGGAAAATAGGCTCAAGGAAACGTTAGAGAGTGGCTAACAATGAAATTTGGACAAATAGTTAACTTGGTGATACAAACATGGGCATGGAATTTCATTAAATACTGTGAACATACTTTGGCCACCACGAGGGTGGGGAAAGGAGCAAACTAATCACGCCAAATTTATTCAGTATTATGCTGTACTTACTCTTTACAGGATAAAACTTTGGCCACAACTAGGCTACGTGTAGGACATTACAAGTTTAAAATAATAATGGAAAGTGGGCAGAAATATCAGGTCTTTCTAATACAACTACATTAGTCATGATTTTATGAGAAAATTATACAATGAAAAAGATTCCAAATCTGTTCCCTAGTCAGTGACATGCAGAAGTTTCACAGAAAACTGTGTTGTCAAAATAATGAAATACAAGTTGAGTTTGGGTACTGAGTAAATTTAATGACTTCTGAACCTGGACCGAATACAAGCCAATAAGAGCATAAATAATAATTTCTCCCTCCAGCCTATGAAATATTATAAACATAATACCAAAGTTATAATGCTCAAGACATATCGTTTCTGTCAATTAGACTCTATCAGTTGATCCAATTTGAAAAGTATGTGCATTTTCTACCACGTTAAAACCGTTTACAACTACCCACTGGGAACGAAAAATAGGAGAGTACAAAAACATAATACAAATCAAGGCCCGAAATCGCCAAATTTACTCAGTACTAAAGTTCAACTAACTGTTCATGATTTATTCTGTAAGTGGACATATTTGTATATTGGTGATGAATCAATTGTAAATAATCGTAAAAGTTATTGCTCGTTTGAAGAACGCTTCAGAAATATTGAAAAATAGTTTGAGTACGTACTGAAATTTTGAGTACTGTACTCAACGTATTTATTCATTTTTTACATGAAAATCATGTGTTACGCAAAAATTTATATGTGTCTGACATTTCAAATTCGAACTTTTATGAGCGACTACATAGTCAAAATAATAATATATAAGTTTAGCTTGAGTATTGAGTAGCAGTAGTGGTTTATTTTATCAAAGGTCGTACAGCCTATAGGTCACATGATAAATGATACAAATATATCATATAGGTAAAGATGTGAGTTACACACAGTACAATACAATATAACAGCCTATAGGTCACATGATAAATGATACAAATATATCATATTGGTAAAGATGTGAGTTACACGCATTGTAAAATACAATATACAGATGATGGTCGTACAGAAAATGATATACATTATTGTGCCTGAGTTTTGTAAAATACAATATACAGATTGAAATGGTCACAATAAATTCCATAATCTGTGAGTTACCGCATTGTAAAATCAGTGAACATCAGACAGCCTTAGGTCACATGATAAATGATACAAATATAGTTGTCAAAAAATAAATGAAGTGACATCAAAGGTGAGTTATAGGTCACATGATGATACAAATAAATATTAATGAGTTACACACAGTTCAATATACAGATAACTGGTCCAGATAGGTACAAGCCAATAAGATGCAGTTAAACACAGTACAATACAATTTCCCCAAAGGTCGTCCATAGCACATATGAAAAATATATCATATAAACAAGAATACAAATAGTAGTATAATGGATGACATCAAGACAATAATGAATTCACAATAATGAATTTCTGTCAATAAATTAGGTTGCTTAGTTCCTTGATATTATCTGTACTTAGTAGTTGAATTAATTTAAAGGTCCGTGACCGGCGATTTACACACAGCAAGGTTGTTTTTTGAAAATGTATGTGCATTTTAAACTAAAGAGAAAGTGGGGGCTAAGCCCCATACAATGTCTATACAAAAAAGTGGGGGGGGGGGGGGGGCGCCCCGAGTCGCTTATATACTATAATTTCCCTTTACGCTTTTAAGTGATTCACTGTTTTCTAGGAATTCGGATTTGAAGATTAAAAAATGATTTTTACTCGTAACGACAATACAAAAGGAGTTGCGTAGGCAACCTACTGAAAAGTTCAACATATGGGTTATTGTCATCTCGTATCCATCACAACTCGTACCTAAGTGAATTAGTTGACTCGTACCCATGTTTTAGCCGGATCGTGCCCATCGACTCTTTGATTGTAGAATTATTTATGAAGGTATACATGTATGTACCAACAAAGTAATTACCATTATGCCGTTTGGTATTGAAATGATATACAAGTATCTGTGGAAATGAATTGGCTGAAGTACATCGCTGACAAAGATATAATTAATTCTCACAGTTAAGTTCTACTATCTTGGGACATTTTCGGTTTGACCAACTATATGGTGCTGAAGGCATCTTAGCCAAAGAGGAACGAGTTGGGCGCGAATTGAGATGGGTCCGAGTTTACCAACATTCCACAAAGAAGTAAATATGTTGCCATACAGGTAGCAAATAAACAAAACACAAGGACAGGAAAAGAAGAGAGATAGAATCCAAGAAATTGTGCTGTCAGAAATTTGATATGAGGAAGGAAATGAAGCTGAAAACAAAATAATAATTTTGTCACCCTTGAGTAATCGTTCACTGAAATTATTTTCTTTTGTTTTTATATATTTACCTTGAAAGTGGAAAAAATACATGTATAGAAATACAACATTTTTATTTAGAAATATGAATAATTACAGTTTTCGGTGAAATACTTCTACAATTTGACGTACATTCATATTTTGACATGCTTTCTTTATCGATGTAACAGAAGTGAACGGTACACGTGCGATTGCTAATTAATGATAGTATATTGGTCCGACATCAATAACAATTAGTCCGACACTATATGTTTGTCTGAAAGAGTATATCTCACTCGACCTCAACCCCCTTTTTTTGGCGATCAATGCATTTGTATGGGAGCCTTGGGTTGGGACACAGACACCCCCCTAAATGTGGATCCGCCCCTGACATTGATCATAACGTTATACATATAGACATTTCAGTGTCCACACTTGTTTTTCAAGGTAGTGGAAAATGATCGAGTGTCGGACTATCGGGACGACCCCGTTTTTATTACGTTGTTTTAATCATTTTGTGATTACAGTGTATATAGTTTTGAAGGCCATGTGACGGAGAACTTTTTACGATATATCATGTAGTTCAATTTGGCCGGTCATGGGCCTTTAAAGACAGAGGGTTACGAAAGTAGTACGGTTTGATTGTTTTCTTAAATCCATATATAGTTGGCATTTTAACGGAAAGTGAAATTCGTCTACTATGATGTACGGTAAATTTGGTGACTTTGGACCCAGCGGTCTAATTCCGAAGGAGCTTGATAGAGATAACCCATCGAAAAGGTCAAAAAAATTGCAACAGCGGCATTCATCCCGAAAGGGTCCCTCCGAAACATACTAAAAGTTTACCAAAATCAAATGAAAATTGTTGAAATCGCCCCTGATTTTGGTAGCATATCATGATATAAATAAGGGGGTAGGGATAGAAGATGTGAATTTGTTATAGTCATCAGATATGCACGAATGTGGTATCAATAAACAATATACACATAAGTATTATGAATTACAGTTTGAAATGACGTCATAGTAAATACTCGAGTGAATTTTTTAAAAACGAAATGACGTCATAAAAAATGTCGATTTTTTTTCAATCAGCTCTCCTACGTTAATATAAATCTTAGCAATATGCAAATATGATGGCCATGTACCCCTCAATATCGAGGCAATAGGAATGGTAGATTAGAATGTGAGGCAGCAGGGATTCGACATACTCTGTCATTGATAAATACACTACAATATGGTGTAGTCTTTTAGTTTATAATGTTTGTATTCCTTACATATTCATTCCACAGGTTAGTTGGACTGTGTTGTTATAAATATATTCAATCCAATAGTCTGGTCGCACAAAACGATAAATTTGAGGAAGTTTGCGAAAATTATTGGGTATAAGTTGAGGTCTAAAAAGTGCATACACTGCATTGTGATGTTCGACACTTGTTTGACAGACGAAAAGACAATCTGATGGAGCAATATACAGTAGTCTGTGGAATAATATTGCTGATGCATACCAAATGATCGTTACAGCTCTCGTTGTATCTGCAAATACAGTTCTTCAAGTCAAAGATGTGTATGTGTAAGTTGATGAACTGTGGTCTAGATTTGACAACCTATATTTTTAGACTGACGCAAAAATGTCCGAATAACAACAAGATACAATTTGTATATTGTGTCAGAAGAATATTGTAGGCAGTTCAACGAAAGGGTGAAATTAACAAAGCGATAGTGAACGGAACAGCAGTGTTCATGTGTTGGGCAAAAAATTCACCTCTGTAGGCAACGATTAACCCAAAATACATTGCCAATTTCTGTGGATGAGAGCTCTGTTAGCTGCCAAGGAAACTTTTGATTTTAAAAGTGAACTTCTGGTACATCTGCCCAGCGTTACAGTTCACTACCCTGTCCGAACGTCAGTTTTGATACCATTGTCAGTGTTTGTAGAGATAGGGGCGATTGGAGTGAGTTGTAATGGGTATTGTTAATTTACATGCGGAAGATGCCATTTACCACCAGTGCAGTATAAATTTTAGAACCGGGAAAGATGTTCCAAAGAGGTTTGAGGTTGGAAGTGAGAAAACTGGCAAAAAACCAAAGCAAGGTTGGACGCCCCTTGTCGTGATAAACGAGAAGCATTTTGTTTCCAGCTTTTAGCAGACAATGAGGATAATGTTATCAATGTGACTTAGTGGAGAAAATGGGTGGATTCCTAAGGTCAGCCCATTCATTGGAAGAAAATGGTCCACAGTATATGAAACAAAAGCTCCAGTTCGGGACCAGGAAGGCAGGGGTCGTCACTTTCATGAGAACAGCTGCAAACTCATGATTATTATAGGAAACCAAAGTCTCTCAATGAGGAAGAAGAGACACACGGCCGCGAAAAAGAACGATATCAGAGCTCTTGGGGGCCCTGATGACCCACAAGAGTATTTTTCCTACCAGATAGTGTTAACCATTTCTGGAAATCATTGCAGGTAAACACACAGAAAGTCTCTGGGGCATGGTTCAAGCTAAGACCCGCCTTTGCAACCTGCACAGATGCAATCATTTCGGATCTCGTTTCCCACCACCAACATGATTTTGTAGCTCGACGCAAATGTTTGAGCAAAGTGCATGTTACATCTCAGACCTCTGTTGTTAAATATGCAGTTATATAAGCTGACAATTTGATCACATCTACACACACTTGACGGGCACGGGACGTTCCATGGCATGGGCATTTAACGCTCACACCGGGAAAGTTCACATGTAATGTTCCCAGGAGAAGTGTAACTGCGATGAGATTAAAGAAGACAAGTTAAATCCAGCATTACTCGTATCCCAAAGGACAGAAAGGCATCCAATTCAGGGAGCTTGAAATGCTCGTATCCAAGTTACAGAACCCACACACATTCTGGATGCCATATACAAAGTGGCCTCGTCCAGGGTGGTCAGGTTTCATGCGGCGGCTATCCTGGAAAATCAAGCCAATTATCGCCTGAATCCTTGACATGCGTCTACTCGACCCTGCTCTTTTTGGCTGAACAAGCAAAGCAGAGTTCAACATTCGATCATGCTGTGGTGGAAGGCTCAAACTTTGTCCAACGAACCACCAACAAGTGTTTTGAAGTCAGTAATACCGGATTGGAGGGCTCCACACCGAAATGAGCTACGTGTACGTCTATGGAAAACTCAGGGTTGTCTGAAGTACTAAGTTCTATGGCAGCAACACAGTTGCCACATGTTTGGAAAGGCAGTAGCCGGGCTCGTAGAGGCCATTTTCTTGTGACTGCCCATCCTCCTCACTGCAGATGCATCTGCCGTTGCCAGAGGTCGAGAGTGAGGTTGTACGATGTGCCAACAGTAGTCCAAACAGATCCGGTAGCAGTGCAGAAGCCATGGACACGGATGTTGATACTGTTGAATCCATGTACTGCAAAACAAATGTCACTCAATTCACAAACCCTGATTGGATTTGATGACAAATCCAAGTCAGCGGTTATGGTACACTGGAGAATGATAAGGAGAAAAATACTCCAGTCGGACAAGCTGTTTGTGGCTCCAGTACATGAAAATGATGACATTGGCGTTTTCTAAGAGCAAAACGAACTGGAAACTGGACTCTACATCTTGCTGACAAATGTTATAAGGTCACAATTTGTATGCACCAATATCTCTATTTGCAGTCCACATTGGACGAGCCATTCACACCTCTTTGTACGCCGCAGTGACAGATTCTGGGCAGGGCTCTCAACAGACCTGGAACAGATTTGATGCGTACCTCAAAACCACTTTTCGGTCTTACGCGAGGGAGAGGCATGACCGAGCTGCAACGGCTAGTATGGGTAAAATCTCTACCCGCATGCTCTGAGTTGAACCAAGGAGAAGTTCACCGAGGTGACCTATCACAAGCGAGCAACACAAGGAAGCGTCTGATGTCAGAAACGCGACTTACCCCTGCGAAGTAGGTGTTGTGGCTGACACGTCATTTCAGGCAGAGTCAGTGGCGAAGATTCTTCAGTCCAAAGGTCAGATGATGGGTCAAACGAAAGCAACAGGCTGTTACCAACACTTCTATCAACAAGGAAAGTCCATATCGATCCCCATTCAACGCTTGCCATAGTGGTGGCTGCAGACAGGATGTCGACACCCAAATTATTTGCATACGAAGTTAACCCAACAATTGTTTGATTCGGTTCTCCGAGAAGCCAATAAAGCAGCTTTGGCAACTGCACTCTGAATACCCCAGGAAGACACCTTGCCATCTGTTATCTATGTCTTGGATGGCGGAGCGCTTCTTCACCGTATCCTGCGTGGTTAGGATACAGTAACAGTACGTCCTCCAGAAATATGGCAAATGTGTGGTGGTCTTCGAACACTGACGAACCTTCAGTGAAGGACATGACTCACCTCAGGGGGAAAGCACAATGCAGCACTGCGAGTCACAAAATCACGCTGAAAAAAGACGATTTTCTCTGCAACAAAAAGAACCAGCGGTTTCTTGTTGGGAAGTTGTCTTGAAGCCCGATGTCAGTGCATCCATGCCAGAGGTGATGCAGATCGTCTTATTGTCGAAACTCTGTAGCTGTTGCAACTGACAAAGATCAGATCGACATCCTTGTACTTCTCTGCCACCACTGGACAAGCAGAAAAAAAATCTGGAAGCCAGGCGTCGTTTCAAAGAATCTGGGACGTGGGTAAACTGAAACTGGCGATGGGTATTTTGCCCTTTGTTCATGCTATCCTTGGCTTACAACGTCACGCTTGTTCAGCATTAAAACCGACAGGGCTGAAAAAAGTACAACCAGTTGAAAGTCTGCTGACATGTTCAGTAGACCTGATGTCTGCAGAGGATGTCATTCGCTTTGGTGAGAAAGCCATTGTCAAAGCGAGAAGACAACCTTCTTGAGATTCAGACGCTTCAGACAGGATATGAATATCTCAGTTGACAGACTCTACCACCATCATCTGCTGCTGCCAAATATCATTCGCTGCGAGTTTTACTACCAGGTTCAGGTTGGTTAGGAAACGATACATTCATATGGCAGGAGAGCAATTTTCTGGCGCCCGTCATGCTGACAAGCCACCTTCTTGCTGAACCTAATCGATGCAACTAAAACTGACTGCAGCAGTAGGTGCACGTGTCGGAAACATGGTCTTGATTGTTCCCAAGCCTGTGGAGAATGTCACGGAACTGCGATTCTCCAGCGTTTGAAGAGGATACAGATGAAACTGAGGACGATATGGCATAAGTACCTTATCTGACGTTGACTGGTAGTTGTTTGTATGTGCCAATTGGCCCTTAAAAGGTCCATTTTAATTCGACAAAATTGATTGTGCACAAATGTCTATCCGTGATTTGAACTTTACTGCCCACAGGTATTACTGGACAGGTGCCTTCAAGTTGACATAGTATGATTTTTCAAATTGTTGAAGATTAACCCCCAAAATGTGCTGTTTGTAATCCCGGTAGAATATTTGACCATAACCATTGACCTTAACGATCATTTCATGTCAGTATCAATCTTTAGCCTGCTAGAGCTATCCAAAAGGGTCTATCGGTCAAAGGGCCTTTAGAAGCCACATCAGAATTATGTCGGGATACATTTTTACACAAGTCACGTGACGGATTTCGATGCCACTAGCTATGGGCATATTTTTCAATTAGAAAAGATCATCTAAAAGCAATATATACCAAATAAGTTAGTTTTTAGTCATTTTGATATAGCGCAAGATGACCATTACCCCCACAATTTGTGCTAATAACTGTTACTTTTGATGTGATTTGTATCGGTATTTTGGTAAACTTTTGATGTGTTAAAAGGGATGCTATCTGAAATGACCGCAGCGGTTGCTAATTTTTTCATTATTTCTACTGGACTATGAGGAAAAAAACGGCCCTTTCACCAGCTTCCTAAATGGCTGTCACACTTTATCAAAGTCACGCGACATATCATCAAATTTTCCTTTAAACAATGTACGTTTACGGTATCACTCAGAAGACTGTTGTATTAAAGTAAAATCAAGTCAATTTCAGTAGCTTAGACCTCATAAAAAACAAACCAAACATGTAATGAACAAGCAATCCATTAAAACTCGAACAATTATGTCATATTTTCACTTTGTCTCAAAGTTGAGATCGCTTCATAATTCTTTTCCATAGATCTTTTCACTGCTAATAAATTTCCCAATACGTCACCCGCCATTGATTTTTTTTTAGCCGATAAGAGATTTTATATGATATGGGTACTTCCTTTTTCTGTAATAATCTACCCCGAAAGAAATTAAAAAGAACAATTAATAAAAAAAATCAATTGATATAAAAATGTCATACGCCAATGGACACGTGCCGGAGCAAACGTCCCGTTCCCGATTCTGTAGTCCCATCTAATTAAGTGTCAATTTATATCGCTTAACCAATGTTGGGATAACCTCGTTCAATTTAAATTAGTCTGTGTTTATCGACAAGGAGATCCATGTGTTTTGTTCCGATCCATTATCATGAGAACATATACGACTGACACACACGCACATTTAGCTTTTGAATATTAAGCTCACTTTATAGATGTCGTGAAATACAAATTTCGCATCAACATCGGGCTCGGAATAAATGAGAATATATCAAAACATGTCAACTAACCAAGTGGCGGATTTAATAGGATGTCATGGGAACTAACTGTCCGTGGATTGTACCAATGTCTTGTATTTGACGGAAACCGGCAGATGACGATGTCGTTAGGAGATGTCAACGATCCCTGTCAACAGAGAAATATCTTTTTATGAGTGAATCAAGTGGTTTTTTTTTTCAAATTGATTTTTGGCATCCGTCAAGAATTTTTCACTTATATGAGGATGTGGCTGTCATCGGTTTTAGGTGAAGTGCAAAAAAATTCGATCTGTTCTATGGACTGATACCAATGCAGTAGGGTTCTTTTACTTGTCACGTCTGCCGTGACACATGACCTCAGTTTTATGTCTCACTCGAAGGACCCTTGACTTTCACCTCATGTACCGAGCGTTTGGCGAAGGAACACTATTAGTACAGATCGCATCAAATCTTAGCAGAGCATACTATGTCTCAGTAGAGCGAAAACGATTTTCACATATCGCAAAAAAAAATAGCAGAGCGTTGCAGACCACATTACAACGTAGCAGACCTCAGCAGAGCGTAGCAGACCTAGATAGAGCACAAAAGATTTTTAGCAGAGCACAACAAATCTCAGTAGAGCGTAACAGACCTAAGCAGAGCGTAACAGTCCTAAGTAGAGCGTATCAGACCTATGCAGAGCCTAACAGAGCTCAGTAGAGCGTAACAGACCTCGACAGAACGCAAAAGACCTTGTCAGACCATAAAGGATATTAGCAAAGCACAGAAGATCTCAGTATAACATAACAGACCTAAGAAGAGAACAGACATCGATAGAACGCTAAGGGCCTTGACAGAGCGTAAAATATCTTAGCAGGGCTATAAATCTCAGCAGAGCGTTACTGACCTAAGCAGGGCATAACAGGCCTCAGTAGAGCGTAGCAGGTATTGGTAGAGCGCAAAGAACCTAACAGAGTTTAGCTGAGCGTAACAGACTTCAGAAGAGCCTAACATTCCTTAACATAGCGCAACAGGGCGTAGTATACCTCAATATATAGTAACAGACCTTGGTGTGCTATATCAAAAGATGTTGGTGAACTTGGAAGAAATTTCAGTGATACTGACCTCTACTAGAGCTGACAAGAAATTCCAGAAAACTGATCCGCCGCTAGCAATATCTTACACAAAGTGTTCCTTGCACTGCTCAACGGTCTCTGTCAACGTCTAAAAAGAAGTCCCAAAACACGTGGTCATATAGTCTAACCCACAGAATGTATATAAAACCAAATTACACATAGTATGGAAACTTTTTTGCAAAAATATAGTCCCTATATTTATATCCATTTTAAAAAGGTATTCCCCCAAATAGAATTTTTACTGTGTCAGCACAAAAAATATATTTTAAAACCTATACCTTATAAAGAGCAAAATCTACAGTAGATATATGTACATGTATTTTGCAAGAAATTGGCAAAAGTCGAGATGTTGGCGAAGATTGCTGAAGAGTGCAAGGACCGACAACTCTGTGTAAGAGACTACCGCGCTAGCAGTGCTGACACTATTATACCTCAGCCGCCGATACCTGAGGTGACAAGAAATTCCCATTAAAACTGACTCTCCGCAGTCAGTGTTAAGTGAAATTCCCGTAAAACGAATCCTCTGGTGGCAGAATTGACAAGAAATTACCGTAAAACTGACCCAACATTAACAGAGCTGACATGAAATTCCTGTTAAATTAAGTCATCGCAAGCAGAGCAGAGCTGACATGAAAGTTCCGTTAAAGTTACCCACCTCTAGTAGAAGCGACAAAAAAAACCTATCAAAACTGACCCGCTGCTGGAAGAGATGACCAAAATAATCCCCGGCAAAACTGACCGGTCGCTCCCACATAAGAGATTCTTGTAAAACAATTCGACTTCTGCGTGTGTTCGAAATATCTTCTCGGGTAGACTAAATTCATCTATGAAAACGCATTTCTTCAGCAAACTTTCTTCAATTTGAACTAAATTCCGCATTCCTGTAAAATAATCCAAAATCAATTAATTAAAACAATGTGTTATTCGCAAGAAGAAAATTTGAAAAATTCCCAACAGCACTTAAAAGTTGTTGTACATTGTAGTTTAGGATATTTATTTTTTATTTGATTGTTGTTTTGCATCCCGTCAAGAAAAGTTCACTTATATCGAGATGCCATGAGCTTTTGGTGAGGTGCCACACATTTTGAATGGCGCTATAGACTGACGTCGATGCATTGAGGATTGTTTTAGATGCCACGCCTTCCGTGACCCAGGGTTTTAGTTTTAGTTTTAGTTTTAAATTTCTTCCCAAAGATCCACGACTCTCACGTGTACTTCGTATGGCGAAGGAACAGTCTCTGTCATTTCTTGAAGTCCTAGGTATGTCCCGGTATTGGGATCGAACTCGTGACCTTCCGTTTGCGAGGCGAAAGTTCTACCACTCGGTCACTGCACGTGATCTATGTAATTAAAAACCGATTTCTCATAGCCACCGTTTTCTGATATCAGAAAATTAGATTGACCGCAGGCAGGGCAGTCTACATTGTATTTATAAACACTTTGAGTTATAAAGAGATCAAATTTTCTATCACACATTTAAAAAACAACAACAACACCCCCCTTCTATATGTAGCATGTATTGTCTTTCCGTTAGCCGGATACTATATCCTAAAACACACCGATATACCATACTGTATGAGACAAGTAAAACAAACAATACATGTATTAGATTGTATATCATCGTGTCATTTGGATTAAATATCTTTATATATGCAATTGGTTGTCTTTATTTCACGTTTTGATTTACCAGGAATTTTACCCAAAAGTGAAAACATGATATAAGTGTCATATGCTGACTTTTAAATTGAAAAAAATAAACGTGAGCCTTTTAAATTTTCAATTTAAAAGTTAGCAAAGACAAAAGGGAGTACATATACAGAGGGATAACAGGTTAACAAAGGGACTTCTATTAATACTTATTGTTATATTTTGTTGCTTTTTTAAAAGAACTATGTTGTTAGCTACATTGATATCTTCATCAGCGTAAAATTCACTTTTTTATACCACCTGCCAAAAAAAAAAAAAGGGGGGAGGCTAAGTTCTGAAATTCAAAACTCATATATTTACATATAAAGAGCGTGATTTGAAAATTAAATATATAGAAATATTGAATTTCTGTTGATGAAATTTCCATATCTTTGCAAGTCCCGATGTGTAGATAACTCATCCACCCCTGTGATCGCATTTAGACTCGCCCAAATCAGTAACTGTAAAGTATATTGTCAAAATGCAGGGGTGAACAAATTAATATTGATTGTAAAAAGTAAATAGAAATGGACATTATAATTCTTTGAATTGGATAAGCCCAAATGTGGCTACAGGGGTAACTGAGTTAATCTCCTATTGAAATTGTGCTTTGATGTGTGATTATTGAAGATGCGAAAACATAGTCGACAAATGCAAAATGGTGTGGTAATTAAAGGGGCGTTAACTGCGGGTTTTTTCAAAATATTTTCTTTCCTTGTTTACTACTTAGATTGACATGGAATAACAAACAAGAGATAAACATTCTTAAATCCCTATACTGATATTAAATCCCTATACTGATATTAAATTCCTATACTGATATTTTGTGAAAATTGCTTGAGAAATCCAAGTTTTGCACATTTTCACTTGCAATTGATTAACTCAACCTTACTATTTGTATATGCATACCACACTGGACCTGATTTTATTTTCACAAAATATATGGAATATAAACTTCCTTATTTCTTTGCATAGATCTTATTAGTTTTTTTTTTTTTTTTGGGGGGGGGGGGTGTACATTAAGTAGAAGTATTTAAAATGGGGAAAATCAGCTAATGCCCCTTTAAATAGGAAAGTAGGAATATTTTATTTTATTCACTCAAAATTGATGTCCAGATAAAAAATATACCCGAATACTATATATAAGATCTTCGGAAGCAGTATGAAGAAGTGCATGTATGATGGAAGGGAGGTAACTATAACTGATTTCTCTAGTATCACTTTATTTCATGCATTTTCGAATTCGTTTTAGAGATGTTTTATAATTCTCGGAGCGGGTATACTCTCTCTCTCTCTCTCTCTCTCTCTCTCTCTCTCTCTCTCTCTCTCTCTCTCTCTCTCTCTCTCTCTCTCTCTCTCTCTCTCTCGTGCGTTACCCCTATCCTATGTCTTACAGCTATTTATCTGACAGAAAATTGGTGCACAGGAGCGCTGTTTATTTAATGTCTTATGTTTTGTTGCTACAATAACTTGGCGGCAAAAATATGAACCAGGACTAGTATCGGATACCTTTTGTGTCTTCTGGACATTTTATGCACTTGGGAAGAAAGCTGTACTCATAACGACAGAGAGACGTTTTACAATGTTAAAATGGTGAATTGATGAATTCAGACTCCAAATTGATCAGCTGTCGATTGCCAGTTTGTTTAGCATGTTTTCACGGTTTTCATTTAACATGGAAATTATAATAGGTATTATTTTTCCCTTTATTTTCACATCCCATAAAAAAGAGTGATTCTTTACTTCTTTCTGTAGGCCTACCCCATATTAGTAGTTTAAACCATTCATTTGTTTAGCCATAGGAAACCAGTTTTAGTTTCATATAACTGTTTTGCAAACTAGTTGCAAACCATAAACCAAAACTAGTTTATTTGCAACAAAATCGCCCTCAATTCTGTGTGCAAGGTATACAGATTATTTAGATGAACGTGTTAATATTGGAAAGATTTGATTTAAATTGTACAAAACTAGGGGAATTACGCGTGTTTTATAAATTATTTTCTTGTACTTACTGTAAAACATACTAAAGTTGATCTTTACTTTTATTTTCATTATTTATAAGTCAACGCAGCTATATTTAACTAATTTTAGAACAATATATGTAGTTGTCTTTAGCTTATGTGATTGTTGACTTTACCGATTTGATGTCTAGTTTTAACACATATTTTATTTCGTGAAATAATACACATTCATACCTAATATCAATAAAAAATATGGATTTGAAATACAGCTTTAAGCTTATTCAAATTCCTTTCGGGTTTCCCATAACAATATAACCAGCGATATATAAAGCTTTATATATCGCTGATATAACTATTCGAAATCAAACTTTCTGTGATATTTTGCGAAGTAAGCGTAATACATTAGAATATCACGAAGGCCTGTTTCAATCCCAGTTTCTTACTATTATTATTCTAAAAAAGACATTTTGGTACACTTCGGTCTTCTAAATTTGCTGTATTTTACACTAGCGGTGTACAAAATCAGAGACATAAAACGTAAAATTAGAGACACCACAACACTGAGTGTACCAAAACTTCAAGACATTAAAAAGAATAAACCATTTTTTACATGCTTCACGAAAGTGTGACAGAAAGGCAACACTGTGTATTAAACAAAATTGTATTTATTAACTATCACCGGTTAGCGCAACTTTTTTATGAATTTATCAGCTAAAGTTATCGCCCTTATGTTAATTACCACGAGAGTGCGCTGTATGCAGAAATTAATTCGGCCATCTTGCTGGCTCAAATATTGACAACAGATTTGACGGAGAGAGGTAGATAAGAGTCAAGGTACTTGAGCCAAAGTATAATCTGGATATACGGAAATCAACTATAGTTTTACCCACCCATGACATTCCCCGCGTCCCCCACGACATCATTTGTAAAGGAACATAAATATGTTAATCTTGAGTCATGGGTATTTTAGGGAAGTGTGTATTTAATGTTGTTGAAACCCTCCCATTTTACAAAAATGTAGTCATTCAATCGTGACGGTGAAAACTGGACTCACATGACCATCTTGTGGTGACACATAAATATTGTAGTTTCCTCTCTCTCCCCAGGTTGCGAGGACAATGTTTTCTCGCTGGAGACGCCCATCGTCGTTTATATTTCTGAAGTCTCATGCAAATAAATTTATGATCAATTATTATATTGGTTCATATCTAAATTCTGTCGTTACACTGATCTTGACTGAATGTCTGAATCGGTAGTAGAACAGTCTACTTCAGTGTATATCATTAGATATTAAATATAAATCACGACTAATTGTCAATAAATAGTTTTAAAATTGAATATATTTTCTAAATTTCTTTTAATTGTATTCAAATCAAGATTAATGATGTCTTTACAATTTTGTGAAGTGAAAATTGACTTGTGGGATTTTCTGTTTCAGATTTGATTCAATTCTGTTTTCAGTTTTGGTCAATTCTGTTTTTTTTATTTGTTAACATAAGAAAAAGAACTAAAAACATACTTTAGATGAAAAATATTTAACAATACAGACTCATAATCATACTTTTAATATTCTGCCACACCAATTTAATGATAGTTTTAAATAGGGAATTAAATAAAACACATACATGTATATGCAACACTGTATGTTTTTATGATTTTAAAATATTTGTTAAATAATCTGTAAGTCTTTAGGCCTATACTCATATCCATATAGGTAAGAAGTTTTGTTGGAAATTGTACAGGTAATTTCTAATTACTTATTTTTGCTTGAATTTATCACTTAACTTAGAACAAGTCTGTGATGTTTTATATGGTGTTTTTTTTTTTTACTTTAAATAAACTTATAAAGTAGATCTACTGGTACATGTTTTTAAGCTTTAGTCTTGTAATTTATTGTATAAACACCAGCGTAATCTATACTATGCTGACAGACTTTGCAAAATTAAACATCACCATCCTCATAAAGATCAACATGTGCTGATGTATTTATTTTTTAAATGGGAGGAAGTCTCCTCTTTTTTCATACATGTGTCTTCAGCCATCATAGCTCGCTGTCAAAAACGTCAAGGTGTGACCACATGTTGGTAACAAAAACCAGCTATCAATCGAGCGGTATATCATAAAAAGTTAAGGTGGATTGTACATTGTGAAAGTTTACCATAAATTATAAAAATTGGTATATATATTCAGAAGTTGAAATAAACATTATGAAAACTTAATTCAAGATATCAAATTAAAGCTATTTTTGTTTTAGAAGACACCAGATTGGCAGATGTCAGTCGGTACTGATATTACGACAATGAAAATGATTGCCCTTATCTTTTGATGTAGAAATGTAGGCTGATAGATCTAAGGGATAAAATAGTAATTGATGTAAAATTATGTGATGAAATATATTTTAAATAAACAAAGATTTGAAGTTTACAACTTACGGAAATAGCACACTAGTTCACAATTAAATAAATTCTATCTCATGTTGGAATTTTTAAAGATTTTTCAAAAAAACGCAAATTCTGTTTCAACGATTCTGTCGGCGATTCAGTGATCACAGAAAATCACTGGCTCTAAATACAAAAGGAGAACTTGTTCAGTTATTGGATCAAATACTTACCATTTTATACTACCAGTAACCGTTTTATACCTGTCATTTATGGGCTTTATAGCCAAGTTGTCATTTCAACATAGGTGCTGCTACTACATTTCAAGAGGGTCATAAATATTAAAAAACCTCTATACACCATTTGAGTTGCCTATGTTCTAAAGATTACAATTCTTGTTATTTTACACAGACATAATCACGAATAGTTACAATAATAAAGCTGGGGTTCTTTAGCATTCTTCAATTAGAAAATGAAAATGAAATACTTCTTGCTCTTTTTTTTCTACAAAAATGTTATGAACACTTATCTGTATAAATCTTTTCATGTTAATTAAGATAATCGATTGGGATTTCTGTTGTCAATTTCAAATTCTGAATTTTCTTATCCCAACTTCTGGTCTGCCTCCATTTCCATTATTTGTTGATTTTAAAAACCAGAAACATTGATGACAGTAAGAATGTGGCTGTAATATATCTATCAAATATGAAAAATAAAAGCATTCTGGAAGGGGAGAAGTCTGAGAAAGTTATTTTTTACAAAAAGAGACCTGGTCCAATAACGAGATAATCTATAAAATACAACACTCAAAATTATTCACAATTAAAACTCTGAACACTTATTATATAATGTATCTTTTTCAATGTGTTTCTTTAGATTAAAGTTTAATATCAGAATCTATTGAGGGAACAATCATGGTCGTAATAAAGAGGGTTCATTGTATTACAAAAAAAAACACTGTTTGCCCCTTTATCTATTTGATTTGTAATACTGATATTCACAGGTTTATTTATAAGTTTTGAGCCTTTTACTGCTGGGTTGTGGCATGCCCATTTACAGCCCTACTGCTCTCAGACTATTCAAGGCTATGTAACCAATTTTTTGTCAGTTTTTGTTCAAGAAAGGTGTGACACCTAAGCCTAAGGCTACATGTACATATTCATGCTGACATGGTAGCATCACTAGGAGATGAGATACATATGCTACTGTAAAAAGGTGGGTGGCAGAATTTAAGCATGGCAGGCATTCTTCAGGATGACTCCCATCCTGGAAGATCTGTCATTGTGCCAACTCTTGAAATGGTCATTTAAGTCCATGATATTGTTACAGGTGACATATTATGCATCAACTTTTAGTCAGTTAAGAGAAAAAATTAAGATCAAGCGCAGTGGAAAGTTCTGTAAAGGTGTCTTATTTGACCAGGATAGTGCCCTACTGACAAGTCTGTCATTGCTATGACTGCCATTAATGGTTGTGGCCTTCAGTTGAATTAACAATAACATTAGTCATCTGATCTTGTTCCATCTACATGTATTTCCAAAGTTTAAACAGGCCATTTCTGGTACACATTTACAGATCGATGATGACTTCATACATACAATTGAGGACTTTCTGGACAGTCCCATTGAGGCTCTTAAACAAAGTATTTAGACACCGAAGAAGATTATGTTGAAAAATAATGTAATATGTTTCCCAAAAGACAAGTCCTTACATATACAGTCAAACTTGCCTGAGCGACCCCCCTTATATAACTACTCCCTGTACATAACGACGTATTTGGACCACCCCTTGAGAATTACTATATATTTGCTCATTATATAGCGACAACCTGCCTTATGCGAGAACTAATCAACAACATTGCACAGTACACAATATATACAAGTTTGACCGTATATGAGGCTCAACACTTATCAATCAAACCTCATACAGTATATAATAATGTATGTATGCTAGTGCAATTATATCATTTTCTGTTTTCTCTTTTAGGGTCATACAATTTCAACATGGCGGCAGGGCCCTACAACTACTCGTATATATTTAAATATATTATCATAGGTGATATGGGTGTTGGAAAATCATGTCTTTTACACCAGTTTACAGAAAAAAAATGTAAGTATTGTTGAATAATTTGTTGGTTATATCAGTGATGTAGCCAATACTTTCCCTGTCAAAAACTGACCCAGCCAATTCCAACCCCACCCCACTCAGTTGAAACTTTATTCAAGGGAAAAAATGGATTCCTGGGGAAAGAAATTGCTAGCCAGTTCCTTTCTCCCCCCCCCTTAAAGAAATGGTTAGCCAATTTCTTTCCTCCCACTTTTTGGTTTAAAGTATCATACCAATATAAAGAAGAGGAGAATTTTTGATAACTAGAAGTTACTGCTGTCACTAGATGTTAAATCTGGTCTACTGACTTACATACTGATTATAAATGTATTGTAAGCCAGGTAAAAAAAAAACCACATTTGTTATAAATGAATCATAAATTAGGTCTAATAAAGAAATATTGGTTCCAAGTAAATCTAAAAATACATGATATTGGAAGGGTTCAACAATCATGTTTGTCTGATTGTCCAGGACAAGTCCAATTTATGTAAATGTTACTTCTCATTTGTGTAACAATACAAGTGAAATTTTTTAAGACAAAAATTGATGCAATAAATATTACTTGTTTTAACACAAAACAAATGTTACATTCAATTTTTTGATAAATAATTTCTGTGTTCTAAAACATAGATCTCGGTACTACTTGTCCTGTAGGACAGGTGGAAATTCTTATGTTTGGTCACAGATGAATCTAAAACAATGCATATTGGTCACAAATGAATCATAAATTGGGTCTATAAATACATAGTAGACACCAATAAATCTAAAAATAAATCATATTGGTAATATATTAGTCATATTTAAGGTTTTAAAGATACATGTTTTTAGTCTGAAATAAATAAAGAATAAGGTTAGAAAATATACTTCAAGTAATCTTGATAGTAAATCACACTTCTGGAAAAATGTTTAATTGATCAACTTCATCACCATCATATGTTTCATGTAATTTACATGGAGAAAAGTTTGAATTATAAATAGGACAGCTGATTTATTTCTGTTTTTGATGAATTATCTCTGACAGGAAAATAATAATGAGTATTTTTTATTTTCTGTGTTTCTTACATTTTCCCAAAAAATGCTATGAAGACTGAAACGTTTAATCATGTTGTTTTTATTTTCAGTTATGGCAGATTGTCCACACACAATAGGAGTAGAATTTGGTACAAGGTATGTGAGTTACGTTTACCCAGGTTATCAGAAAGTTTTAGACAGTTTTGAATCACTTCAAATGCTCATTCATGGTTTCATATCAGAATGCTCATAAATGACTTCATCTCAAAATGATTATTGATCATGTCTCCTTAAATACTCATTGATGACCTCCAGTGTTCGCAATTTTTTTTTTTACATGGGATATTCCGTCAGACACAATCTGGTAGACTACTGGACCGAAAGGAATTTTGTCTGACTGAAGTATTTTTGCAGTATTTAAAAATGAAAAGGCAATAATCTTTATATAATCACCCAAACTAAGTAAACTGAGTCAGAGTCATGGCCAGCCCATTTGGGATTCAAAATCATCTCTCCCACTGATTTAGTTCATATTCATTCCATCTGTCCATTTTTTAAATATGATTTATCAGGTGCGGTCAACATGTTTCCATAACCCAAGAATGCTGATCTGCATTCACAAAGTTTTAATATGGCAAAGCCAAAAAATCTTGTTTTGCTTTCGATAAGCATGACCCATTTTACATATTATCGATGTCTAACAAATCACACAAATGAAAAATTCTATCTATACTTATTATTTTTCCAGACTTTGGGGAAATGAAAATAAATGATTCCTTAATACTTTACCAAACCGCCTATGTTTGCTTATGATATATCATCCTATAACTGGGTCCAAACCGATTGACACCAAGCATAAAAATGTTTTCAAAACAACATTTGCTACATTGTAGTAGGAAGCTCAATGAGGGTTTTGTTAAATGAATATAAAACGCCTTTTATATGCCTATTGTTCAATGTTTGTTTTATTCATAATCACAAAATAATGTATTAAAAGAATTTCATTTACTTGATTTTCAGATTGTTCTCTTTATTTTATTTTATTTATTTATACAAATAAAGTATTGATGTGTTCCCTTTCCGTACCTCTGAAACACTCTCTGATCCAAAAACATAAGGATTAAGAGGCTCAATAAAGGTTGTTTTTATTATTTTTATGAATATTTGTTGTACACCTATTGTATAATGTGTCTGTTTGTTTAGCATAACAAAATAGTAAATCTAAATAGATACATGACATGGAACTTTGGTTTTTCACCATATCTTACTAAGTTTATTCATGACAAAGAAATTTATTGATTTATCCCTTTCCGTGCCTCACAGACACTGAATTTTAGATATGAAAAATAAGGTCAGACACTGAAAACAGTTACTGTCAATGAAGTAGGCCCGGTACTAAATCTGAGTGGATTTACTGATGTACGTTTACTTTTTACTGCAAAGATAGTCAATTAAATATAATCAAATGTAGAAATGTCAAATAAATTGTCAGACTTCTGGACCGACAATTACAAATTTTATATCTGACCAACTTAATTTCCTTTGGATTTGACCGACGGTCCAACACTTTTGGTAAACACTGACCTCATCTCAAAATGCTCATTGATAACTTCATATCAAAATGCTTATTGATAACTTCATATCAAAATGCTCATTGATGACCTCATCTCCAAATGCTCATTGACGGCTTCATCTCAAAATGTTCATTGATGACATCATCTCAAATGCTCATTGACAGCTTCATCTCAGTATGTTTATTGATGACATCATCTAAAATGCTCAATCTTTAACTTCATCTCCAAATGCTCAATAATGGCTTCATCTCAAAATGTTCATTGATGACCGAAGGCTCAATTTGTGGCACATCTTTTTTATGAAGCCCCTCTGCAGTGTCATAACACAATAGCTAAGTGCTGAATTTGTGACGCATCACATTAGCTGTCAATGTTTCTTTGTAGGTCACATTCTTTTAACTTGACTTACATTAACATGTAAACAATCCATTCTGCCTAAAGAACTGTTTGTCATATGCATAAATGTTTTTACACTTCTTGCTCCTGTGGCATGTTAGATTCGGAATAAAAATATCATTTGCCCTCATGCTTACAGAATAATAGAAGTTTCTGGACAGAAAATAAAACTACAGATATGGGACACTGCTGGGCAGGAACGTTTCAGAGCGGTGACAAGAAGTTACTACCGTGGAGCAGCAGGGGCATTGATGGTTTATGATATTACAAGGTTTGTGTAATTTCTTGTATTCTGAAAAGATTGTTGTTATGAGAGATAACAGGTGTTTGTTCACCCATTTTTACTTCATGATGTACTATAACTGAATGTTTGTACATTTTTCTTGAACATCATCTTTTTGTATCTAGATTTTTCTTAACATATCTTATTTACATCACAATGTTGATATATTAAAGGATAGAAAATGGTAGGCCAGAGACTTTTGTTAATTTAATGTTCTCAGAATTTTAATGCTGCAAGATAAATGATAAGGGGGTATTGCTTTGGGGCTTTGTGTTTGTCTGTGTGCAATTTCCAGTTTCTGTCCTAATTTTGATATGTTGTCACATATCTGAATGCTAGTTTGTTTTGATATATACTTATACAAGAGTTGGATATGTAGATAATTGTTCATTCATTTGTTGATAAACACACACACACACACGATTGTGATTTCTGAGATTTCTGCCTCATTCCTGCGGAGCCAGCTTTTATTTTGCAGAAAACTAACCTGTAACTTCTATATAATTTTGATTTATTTTGTTGTAAACATGTGCCAATATATCTTCTTGTTTTTTGTTGTTTTTTTTTTAAATCATATATTAAAAAATGCATTCATATATACCCACAGACATTACATTAAAAAAATAAAGATAAATGATTATCTTAAATAAACCACAGTTCTGAGTACCATATACCTGGAAATTTACACTTCTGTTTAATTTTTGCCATTTTCATTCTTAGATGTGAGAGCAAATTTAAAGAGGCATAAGCTGTGTTTTATTTTCAAAACTTTTCTCTCCTTTTTACCATTGATACACAAAACATACAATTGATATACTCAGACATAAAAGGTTTTAAATTCCTATACATTTTTTGAAAATTGCTTGAGAAACTCAGGTTTGAAACTTTTTCAAGTGCAATTGATTGACTCAACCTTAATATTTGTATATGAATACCACACTGTACCTGACTTTATTTTCACAAAATATATAGGAATATAAGATTTGTTATGCCTGTGTATAGTTCTTATTTGTTATTGTACATCAATAAAAGTAATCAAATTAGAAAAAATCGAAATAATTGTTTTTGGTAAACACAGCTTATGTCCCTTTAAGATGAAAGCTAAATTATCAAGCCAAAAAATTGAAGCTCAGACATCCACGCCATCCCTGAGAGTATGTTTATTTAGAACGAATTAGAGACATAGTGAATATGGTTTCTGTCGTGAAAGGATAAAAAAAATATAACGACCAGTTATCTTCCAGTTACACAGAGATTCTGACTGATAGTAGAAAATTTTGGACAATGTTATGCGGTATATTTTTGTGTTGTTTTCTGCTAACATATACTTTTCCTCTTTTCAGACGAAGTACATACAATCATTTAAGTAGCTGGTTAACGGATGCTAGAAATCTTACGAATCCAAATACAGTAAGTTTTTTTTAATGGAACGTTACACAGCCCTTTCATTGGAGGCATACAACAAGTTCTGTCAGTTTTTTCTATGAAAAGCTATATACAGAACCTGGCCATAATACTGTATGCAAAAGTTGACGTCTAAAATGTGAAAACATAATTCGTTTATAAAAATCTGTTCATGCTTTAATATTTGGTTATAGAACAAATTGAAACTTCACCTGTCGCTAGCTGAGGTACCACTGCATTGATCTAGACATGCATGTATTGACCATGGTCTATTTTTAGCAGCGACATAGATGTCCCTAAACATGGCGCCCTGAAGTCGCGACCTAACAACCCAGGAGAAGCAGACAATAATAAAATTATATGAAAAGGGATTATCTTCAAGAAATTTTATTGAAATGATTGAAATAAGTGCTAGCACCTCCTAGAAAATTTTCAACGATGTACAGGATCGCTCAAAAACAAACCTAGAATACACAGACCCTGAATTTTCAGTGACAGAACTTAACTGACCCGAGCGACCTAACCACATCTCGGTCATAAAATCTAATAAACGATAATCTTTGTCCTATCTAACTTATTCATAATATGAAAGGATCCTTTCAACAATTTTTAGCACACTTTTTATAGAAATTTAAATGAACAAGTTTATCATAAGTGATCTGTTGCTAAAACAGGACAAATGCCCCGTTCACCGTGCGAATCTCGCTTGTAAATGGAAGAACCGAAAACAGAATCAACTGTTTAAAATTGCCTAGACAATCACCTAATACTTATATTTTTTAAAATGTGTGATATTTCATAAAATGCCGTCTCCGTCATTAAATAGAAGATATTAAAAATACTGCAAAGCTCTTCTGTATCGCAGAAAAATCTGGACCTCCATCGACTCCAACATGATTAAAACTGTATTTCAATTACTTACCGACAAATTGAGAGCAGTAATTAAAGCTAAGTGCTATAACAGTAAATATTGTAAAAGGTAAGTCCAAAAATTCATCATTTGTTGCTAAATCTTTTGTTTTTAAAAGCCCCTTCGCATACCAAAGAGCATGATGTCATTGTCTAGTTTGTGTGCTGTATTATGGCCAGGTAATGTAAGTTGTCGGCTACTTTCTTCTTAATTTGGAAAAAGTTGATGATTTGTATCAACATACACGCGGTTCAGTTACACCATTTTGCTGGTTACTTTTCAGAAATTGTCTCCTGCTCCAGAAACTATTGACAGGGCCGTTGCATGTCTTAAATCGTAATATGTTCTTTTTGTCGACCTAACTCACTGGCAGTCAGTAGTTCAATCCTGATTGAAGGATAACTGCAACCTCTTTAAGACAAGAGATGACTTTATTTTTGCTAAATGGACAGCATAAAGAAATAAAAGTCATTTAAAAGTCGGGTCTGATTTTATGGTAGGTTTGGCATGTTAAAGAATGTTCATTTTATCTGTGTTAGGCCAAAGCACAATTCAGAATTCGTAGCACACCACAGCTATAGGTGGTGACATTACTATGTAAGTTAAGAATTCATTACAGTATGTAAAACAAAAATAAACAAACATAGTTGAGTATTGTTATCTCGACATTCACAGGACTGCCCCTATTCCTTTAAGATATCCAGAGGTCGAGAAGACTTCAGTTTTAATTCACATTTGTTTTGTTTAGCCTTAAAAATAGAAACCAGTCCTCAATTTTGAGATAAACAGAATTTCAAATCATTTCCACTGTAGTGTATTTGTCCTATGGTTAGCAAGTATTTCTATAGACCATTTTTGGATCCAGTTTCAGGACCCATCCCAATGCAAAAATGGGTTGTATTTTCCCCCAAAATATACAGAAATTTCCAATTTGGATTTTAAAATAAAGTATTTTCAAACAGATGTGTCAATTTAAACTTTCCTGTTTCTGTTAAAATGTTGTATATTTTTTGGACCTTGGTCTCAGACTTTAGGAGGTAGGAAAGTCCCTGTGAGATATGGCATGAAGATTTTTTCAACTTTAATGCTTGAATTTATGTTTCATGACAAAATATCAGAGTTCTTAGTTTGAATTTGAACAATAAATGTTTGTATTTATTTTTGAAACATGACCTAGTCGGTTTTTACTGTCTCATCTGAAAGACAGGAAGCCATCCTGCTGACTAGGTCATATGTACTTCTTTGAACAGTAATAGAATATAAATGTAAATGTACTGTTTAATTGTAGGTAATATTTTTGATTGGAAATAAATCAGATTTAGAAGCACAAAGAGATGTAACATATGAAGAAGCAAAACAGTTTGCTGACGAAAATGGTAAGTTTGAATGTAGTAAAGAAATTGTGAATTGCATTCAACACATGATGTTTTAGAACCCAAATTCGAAATCACATCTTGCTATGATTCAGCTTACTATTCTGTAGAGCCGGCCTGGCTCAGTCAGTAGCACGTTAGTCTCTTGATCGTGAGGTCGTGAGTTTGAATCCAGGATAGTTTCCTGTCTTTTGGATGAGACAGTAAAAACCAAGGTCTCGTGTCACAGTAGGTGCCAGCTTATTTAAGAACCCTCACTGCTCAATGGCCATAAGTGCCGAGCATAAGCCAAAATTTGAAACCCTTCACAGGCATTTGGTGA
This sequence comes from Atrina japonica, assembly GCA_030159075.1. NCBI lineage: Eukaryota > Metazoa > Mollusca > Bivalvia > Pterioida > Pinnidae > Atrina > Atrina japonica. The sequence goes on along the minus strand of BROG01000132.1, from coordinate 879,947 downwards.
TGTCTCCATATGAGAGAAAGATTCTTGAGTGGAACGTTAAACAACAATAAACAAACAAATAAACAAAACTAGCCTATAAAAGTATTTAGAACTTGTCAATATTGTATGATAGTTAAATCAATGTATCCATCATCTATTAAGAATAAAGAACACATAGCTAACACAGTAATTTCTAAAGACCAAAAAATGTGCATACTCAGGTGACCGTTTAGGCCCACAGGCTTTGTTGTTGTTGGTTACTTTATATAATTTGTATCTGACTCAAAAATTACTAAAAGTCCTGGATTAAGTCATTGTAATTCAAACATACATGTATGTATATGTGCTGTCTTTCTCATTCCTGTCAGAAGCAGTAACAGTAAACCCTCGTTATTCTGCCACTATTTGTTCAACCCAAATTTGCCATTATAAAAGGGTTTGGCAATAAGTTGAAGGGAACCTTAAATGAAATGAGAGAGAAAATTGGAAAAGTAGACTTTCAAAAATTGTGGTGTCAAATGAGGTGGCATATGAAACAAGAAGCATTGTTAAAAAGGTGTATTGATTTGTGTATAAACTCAAACATTGCTGTTATACTTATATATGATTTTATTTGCAGGTTTAATGTTTTTAGAGTGTAGTGCCAAAACGTAAGTCTGCTCTTTACTTTTCTACTTATTTATCTACCTGCAGGGTTTTCCCTAGGATCCTATTTCAGAAAGTCCCTGTAATTGGACTTAACATATTCCAATGATACTGTACGTGTACATATTTACGGAGTATTCTAATATTAGTGCCTTTCGTGCTCAAATCATAGCGCTAATTCAAATGCAGTGCTAAAAATTCTCCTTCTGTCATTCTGCATACACGATATAACTTATGCCATTTATAGTACAAGCAATCAGTTTTGAATACTGTTTACCAGTACCATGTAATACCTGTAATTGGTCAGTTACATTTGGTCATCTTACCTGTATTATATAGATTATATAGATTCATTATAAACATGGGTCCGGGATAATGTTACCTGTACATGATTACTGTTTAAGTACATTGTGTATCAGATAAGTATATCATTGCCAATTTGAAAATATTCTTGCTGTAATTGCGCAAATTCAAGATTGCGCTTGTAAGTCTACATCCCATCAGAGAGCTAAAATAGGAGTGCGCTAATTCAAATACACATATAGTACATACATACATAGTTCAAATAGTGAAAAAGAAGAAATAGAGTAAGGATTTGAAAAAGTAAAGAATAAAGCACATGCTGATGATGTTAAGTTTCCTTATTGATCATGGAGTTTTAATTTTTTTATTTTTCAGAGGTGATAATGTAGAAGATGCCTTTTTAGATACAGCAAAGAAAATTTATCAGAACATTCAAGATGGAAGGTATTTATGAGTTTTTATTTTTTTCGTTTTGTTCTATTTTTTCTTTGGGGGTTGTGAATAAGGGTATCTTACTTTTATTTTCCCAAGTATAGTGGTATCTGGTCCATCAGAACAGAATGAGTCTAAATTCCAATTATGTCAAAGTTGAACAGCTGGTTCTGATTTTTTTGGATAGAAAAATATGTTGATTAAAATTTTGATTATCTCAAGTTCTGGATATCTCGAAGTAACCTAGGTGATCCTGTGAATTTCGATATAACTATTATATTTTTAGCTCACATAGCTCGAAAGACTTGAGCTTATTGTCCTAGCCAAATGTCTGGCATCTGTTGTCATCCGGCAGCCAACTATTCCATTTAAATGACTTCCTCTCAAGAACCACAGGACAGATTAATTTGGCAATAAGTATACTCTTTGTAAGATGCTGTCAGTTTGTGAATGAAAAGGGCTAGTACCCGTGGGTGTTCCAAAAATGGCCAAAACTGATTACATAGAAATATGTTCATGCCTCTAGGGAGTGCCTCAAATGACATTAGGTATTTTCCAAACACTTTTGGGGAATGGGCATGGGCCTTTTGAATAATCACATTTTATTAAAATTAGGAAATCTAAAAATGCACAAAACTGTTAAAAAATACAAGATTCTCTTCATATTCATTTAGTTGTGACCTGACATACTGTTATCAATGTTCAAGAAACTAACTAACTAAATGTAAAAATAAGAGTCAGTTTAGAAGTTTAAAAGATGCTAATTATGAGCTCCCAATTTATAATATTTATCAAAGTCAGTTTTGTTTCAAGTTTGTACTATTTTCATATAACTTCATTTCCAAATTTCAACTGCATATTGAGAAAAATTGCATTTTTATGGGTTGTTATGTAATAACAACCTATTATGGGTTTACTTCGACTTTTCATCAAGGGCTATCCTGTTAGCAGTGAAGTGTTCCTCATAGATCTATGCAAGGAAATATAGTCCGATGTTTGAATTAAATTTTTACAGAAAAGCAAATATTTTGGTGAAAATGAATTTCAGTTGAGTTTTAATAATCTTTTGATAAAATAAAACATTATTCTACTTATTCCTGCCTTTTGAAATACAATTCTTGTGCATCTGTATATGTTTTAACACTGTAATTAGCATCTATTGATAGATACGGATTCTAGGCAGAGCTAAATTTAGATTCTGGTATCAGTAAAAAGAAAATTAGCCTGGATTCCTGGACAACATTACCATCAGTAAGCCAGGATCCCAGGCTAATAGAAAATTATCAACGTTGTATCCTTCTGCCATAAAGTAAAAACAATGTTGCAGAAGAGCTACTTAGAAGAAACGGATTAAAATGGGCATCATTTTATACTTAAAATTCACTTTTTCAGTAATCAGTATTTGAAAACTGTTGTCAGTATTTTTTTAGACATTATCTGTCACAGGTATTGGTGAAATCTACTTTTTCATTCCTAAAACTGGTTTAAAATATAAAAAGTATGGACCTAATTTTAATTTTTGTGTCTCATAGTTTGGACCTAACATTATCTCTGTTTTGTTGTTTAGACCTAACATTATCTCTGTTTTGTTGTTTGGCCCTAATATTATATCTGTTTTGTTGTTTTTACCTATTATCTGTTTTGTAGTTTTGACTTAACATGATCTCTGTTTTGTAGTTTGGACCTAAATGCAGCCGAATCAGGAGTACAACATAAACCTGCCACACCCAGAAATCCCATTAATACAGATGCGGCACCAAATAAGGAGGGATGTTCATGTTGATAGCAATTGTTAGTGTAGATCATTTCCGTAATGTCGTTGGAAGATTCGTGAAAATCTGCAGTGATGCAGGTTGGGTGAAGCGTGCATCAATGAATAAAGACAGAATATTTTATCAGGGGAGATAACTTCATTGTAAAACATTTTTATGAGAGGAGGTGCCTGTGAGACACTGTACAAATGTGTTACTATTACTTTGTAATTAAATATTCATTCCACAGATTAGTGTATTAGAGATTATGAGTTGCTATGGCTGGCCAGGTTTTACATGTACATATGCAAAAATTTTAACTGAAACATATTTCCATATTTATTCATCTCATTAGAAATTTGACAAAAATGGGTTGTGAAGTCATTTGAGAACATAAAAATGCAATGAATTGATTTTAGATAATGTGATTTAGCTACAAAGTATTCGACTAGACATGAGAAACACACATAAATAGATAGAATAGATTTAATCAACAAATTTCAAGTGTTTTATTACCTCCACTGATTAACATTCTAATGTTTGCCTTATGTGTAACTTGTAAAATCTATATACAGGGGAGATCAGTGAAATAAAAGTAATGTAAGAAGATAAGTATAATATTAAAGTACCTGCTTTAGATTGTGTATGGAGACTGATTAATTACTTGCAAGTAGCTATAGTTGATATTTACCAGGCAATCAATACCCTTTGATCCCTATGTACCTAAATGGTATGCTCCTTTCTGGGGCCTTGGACCAGTTCATTATAGTCTGTTTTGATGATGGGGTTATTTTGTGGTGAGAGCCAAAATATGAATATATGTGAAAAACAATAATCTGTAGGAGACAAACTAGGTTACATTATCCTCAATCTGTGATTAATCTTAAGCTTTGACTCTTCTAAAAACAGTTAACATACAGTATTGTATATTGATTGTCAGTGTGTTCAGATCAGTTTCTTGTATGTTGTAAAAGTTGGCCAGTGATAGAAATTGTATATATATTTTGTGTACTTGCTGTGCATTCAGTATGTGTTGGGTATGTGTTTTAGTGGTGAGGAGAATAGGGCACTTGTACTTAGCTGCATGATGTTGTCAAGACACGCCACTTGTGCACGCCCACACATGTCCACACATTCTTGTACACTCATATCTACATGTAATTGCTTCATAATGGTGATGAGCATTCAAATGTATCTTGTGAAAAACTTCATTATTCAAAATTTTGCGGCTTTTATTTATGTTGGATAGATATCATACCTTGCTTTAGAACTATAACAAATGTTACCATGTCAACAACATAGCAGGATTTTTTTTACATTTGCCAGTGAGATGAATCAGTGATAAATGTAAATTTCTTCAACCAATATCCTGCTTTTCTTTGTAGTCCATTGTGTAGTGTATTTAATGACAAAGTGCTGTAAGTTTAAAGAAGGGAAAATTATAGTACAAAATTTATTTTATATTTATTTATGTATATGTTGACTAATAAAGAATATGTGCTTGTTGTAAAGTTACATGTACCTTACATATAAGCAGATATTTTATATATTGCTGTTTTGATTTGTAGAATAAATAACATTACATGTTTATGTATGCATATATTTAGCATCTATGTTTACTCCGCTTCACTTTGTTTAGTATGAAAACAATGTGTAAACGTAAACAATATGTAAACATAAACAATATTCTATGTATGTTGGTTATACACGGTGTAGTTTGTTAAAATGGAATGTATGTTTGGATTTGGACGTATGCGAAACATTATGTTTACCCAGAACATGATAGACCATTTTTGCGTGTCCATCTAGTACCGATTTGCCATTAGCTTTTTCTCTTTATTGCTTGTGTGATCTGTTTAAACTCTAAAAAGTGCAATGTATTAAGTCATATATATTTTTCTGCCATAATCAGGAAAACAAGTCATGAAATAGGCATTACTATGGAAGTGGTGTAGATTTGAACAGCATCACTTCATGATGGTAAATCTAATCTTCCTAAGAAGTATTGTTGATTGTAACTTAAACACCATTATAACAAAATATAACCTCCCTGTAGCAAATGTGTAGTTAATCATTTCAGTAGCCATAAATTTTACGGACTATTTTTTTTCCATCTGTAATGATTCTAATGATGTTGAACAAATTACATGCATTTTTAACTAGATTTCTGTATGAGTGCTCATGTTACATATAACTCTTTTGTGGTCACTTCAGTGACTCGAGTGATCTATTTTTTGATAGGCAGTAGTTTTGCAAGCGTTATTTCCCTTGAGTAGCAATACTGTCATATTGCAACACGTTTTCTGTTATAAATCATAAACTGCCCCAAGTTAACATAGGTACAAATCAGCTTCATTCCTTAAAAAAATACTTTGAATTTTTTATTATTATTATTTTTTTTTGTTTTGAGAAAATATATTTATGGCAAGACTTGATAAACTAAACAACCAACTTTTATAAAGATTCTAACATTCCTTTCACTGATATGGTGTAAACCAATTTACCTGCTAAAGGGAGACCACTGATCATGTTTATCCACGGAATGGCAAATTAAGGGAGATAAATCTTGCAAATTTGTAACTGTGAAAACTTGTTTATTTATTATCATTTATTTATACAAACATAAAAAAATAAATCATGCTTTGTGTGTTGTTATCACAATTTTATTTACTTAGCTCACAAGATCAATGTAAGATTTGAGTATTCACTATTTTTAGCTAGCTTTACACATCATTTTTCACTTTAGTGTTTTTATTTTGGTACAAAAAAAACATTTCATTTTTCTTTTTTGCTCAATTATTTTCTTTTCACAAACACATACCTACAAAATTCATAATTTGGTTGGTTTATATTTGCAACTGTTATTGTGATTAATAAACCTACAGAAAAGGAAACAATTGAACATTTTTGTCTGTTGTCATGATAGATGGTGGTATGGGAAACTTTATGGTGAAATTTTCATGATTTTTACAAAAAATTTTACCTTTGTTCATCCGTCAATCCATCTTTGCAAATAATAAGATGAGACCAACAGCATTTTCCATTTGTTGCAAAAGTAAAAAATTCTAATTCCTGTAATACATAGGGGAAAAAACCCAAGCATACAAGAGCTGAATTTATAATTAACTGATCAAGCCCTGTGGTCACATTTAGACTCACCCAGATCCATACACAGTATAGTCTACTGTCATAATTAAGGAGTGAACAGGGTAATATTGCATGTAAAGTTATTGTAAATTTTGGATTCTTGATCATACACCCCTGAATTTTAACAGTGGAATTTACTATTCTTTTAAATGGGGAGTTCCAATGTGGCAACAGTGGTCAGTGAGTTAATATGCCTATTACTGTAATGAATACAAAAGGACTAGAGAAATATATAATTATTTAGCTCATTCCCCCTGTGAATACAGAGTAAGATGGGGATCAAAGTTAAAGGCTAATATCAGCTCATTGATTTAAAATCCACTAGCTAAAATGAAAGCCAGCAAGCTAAAAGAAACTTTTAATAACTTATTATGCAGCCAAAGCTTCTTTTACTATTTTGATGGACTCGAAACATTTTATAGTTAACAACCAGGAAATGAAATGATTACCAATTGCAAAATAACAGGTCATAGTTAAACATAGTTCATAAACCCACTCGCTAATGTTTTCTTGTACCAACATTATATACTCAGTCTTGGAATTTAATTCAATTTTTGCAAGTATTTACAGCTAATTTCAAACCCTGTAAGAGGAAACGATATGTCAGTGATAGAAGTAAATGTGTAAAATATATAATTGATAAATGATCATCTTTAAATGATACAATTGTATTAACAAATTTCTTGAGTCATAATATTTGAGTTTTGTTGATTGGGTAACTGTAATATGACCAGCCTTGTTTTGATGTAAATTGTACTCTACCGCCTCCTTTGCTGTTTTTCATGTGTTTTAAACACCTAATTTCCGCCCTTCAGAAGTCAACATTTCTAAAGTATTGAAAGAGCTACAGGTGCCATAATACCAAAGTAAAATTTTACAAAGTTTGGTTTTCATGTAATGACAAAACAGTGCATAAAAATTTGCTTCAGATTTTATTTGTGTACATAAATATGCATTTGAAGCACAGGTGAAAAATAATCAAACATGGAAAGGGAAATCTCAACCCTTGTGTCAGGAATATGAAAGTCCAATCCTTGGGAGACTTGTGGTTTGACAACCAGATTTTTACCACTTCTCAACCCATCACATGCAAGATTATATGAATCATTTGTAGATATCAGTTTTTCAGGCATAGCTAAGCCAATAGGTGTTGTATTTTCTGTGCCGGTCAGTTTACCGCTGTCCTGTTCAGTCATTCTGTAACATGTTTAAGCTAAATAATTTATCTTGATAGAAGTTGAGTTGAAGGCCAATTTGAGCACTTTTCAAACAAAGATACAGTCACTTCAATATTTGTACAATTTCATTTGAAGAGTGTTTGCTCATGCTGTTGGTAGGTCCTAATTGTAAATGAACCCCTGAATTCAGTGAGATCTTTTCCTGCTATATGTCGATAAATAAATTTGTATATAAGAAAAACAAATTTGTATTATACTATATTTATCCAAAATATGTAATAAGTTGTACAATTTTGATTTATAATGTTCTACGAATGGTTGTTCTTAAGACTTTTATCCGATATCTATCCCCAGATATCCCTGCTATATAATTTCTCATGTTTGTATAAATAACAATACAGGAGAAGAAAAAACCCAGAAATTCAAGAGAATCTTTGTTTTCTCATATATTTTTTTCTGTATGTTGTATTATTTTTGCAATTTCTGATAAAAAGATACATCTGTAATTTGTTGTTGAATATCTGTGGGCAACCACTGATGAATTGCAAGAAACCTGGAGGATCCAAAACCCTGGCAGTTATGAATATCACTCAATGCAATCAACAACACTGAATTTCTACATCAGTGGGTTCACTGTTGGGACGAAGTTTATAATTTGCATTTTTGTTGATACAGATTAGTTTAGATTATGCAAGTTATTATCACATCCTAAAATCTTAGATCTCCTGTACAACAAATTGATTCTTAAGGTGACTAAAGTGAAACAAAGAAAATTGTTATGATGAGGATGAGTTGGTAGAATGAATTGTTGTGGATCCAGATGTGACTTTAGGGGTTGATAAGTTTACAGGTGCATCTTTGATAACAAGGCAGGCCAAGTAGTAATATATTTGGTGTCAATATGGCTAAATCGCTTCAGGGTTCATTGTAAGCTTAAAGTGTATATAGGAATACCTTGTAAAAAGCATGGTACTGTAAACATGGATATAAGCACATGTTGTTAATTACGTTATTTTCTCATGCAGACTATACACATGCTGGTTTTAGGAAATGTCACACGTTACTCTCAGATGTCCTGTATTAAAGTATTAAACAACAGCTCTTAGCGCAATTGTGAGTCTGGTATGCAGGTAATTTACACAAAAAACCCATCATCTTGTATTTAGTGTAAATTTCAACTTTTTCAGTAATAAACAATTTTTTTTCTTGTATTTACATATACATGCATTTTGGTTCAGGTTTTAAAGCAAAATAAATTTTTACAAGTATTTGTCGTAATGATATATGAATTTTAGTTTAATTCTAATCAATTCTTTGGACCACATGTTATGATAAATCAGTATCTACACAGGACATACTAGCATTCCTGTGTACAGTCAAACCCACTATATTGAATCCTGTTATATTGAAATCCTGCTTTATTTGAAATTATTTTAATTCCCTGGTAAAATATCTTTACTACCATTATATTCATTCACCTTCATTTCAATATATTTGGGTACGACTCTGTTTACCAGTTCTGGATATTCTTAGTTATAAAGTCAGTGAAGGGTAACACATGGACTTTGGAAACATGCCATTTTTATCAGCAACTGCAAGTCCAGGGTAATTTTTCAAAACATTATAGGTTTACCTGTTTAGTGTTATAAAAACTTCCAATTTAACCAAATGTTGCAAGTTATAAAGGATATATTGTATATAGAGACATTATAGCTGGCGTTAAAGTTTTCATTGATTTTCCCGAAAAGATGTAAATGTGCTACTTTTATCGTATCGCAGACTTGGCAACACAAACATTATTGTGTGATTGGTTACTTTTATTCAAAGCGCTAAATTCAGCCTCAGTCTGCACAAACAATATTCCAGAGGACTAGATATTGACTTTCCTAAATTAAATTATTATACGATAGGCCCATACTGTTACAGTTATATTCACATTATATCTATTTGTACTTATTGTATGAACTTTGTTGTCGTATTTTATCTGTATAGTGATAAATACATAGTATAAACAAGCCTAGCCCTGGACTGTTGTTGTGTTTGATATCTATGGTGATCAGTACATAGTAATGACAGGCCCTAGTCCTGGACTGTTGTTGTATTTGATATCTATGGTGATCAGTACATATTTAATGACAGTAATGACCCTAGTCCTGGACTGTTGTTGTGTTTGATATCTATGGTGATCAGTACATAGTATCGACAGGCCCTAGCCCTGGACTGTTGTTGTGTTTGATATCTATGGTGATCAGTACATAGTAATGACAGGCCCTAGTCCTGGACTGTTGTTGTGTTTGATATCTATGGTGATCAGTACATAGTAATGACAGGCCCTAGTCCTGGACTGTTGTTGTATTTGATATCTATGGTGATCAGTACATAGTAATGACAGGCCCTAGTCCTGGACTGTTGTTGTATTTGATATCTATGGTGATCAGTACATAGTAATGACAGGCCCTAGTCCTGGACTGTTGTTGTATTTGATATCTATGGTGATCAGTACATAGTAATGACAGGCCCTAGTCCTGGACTGTTGTTGTGTTTTCAGTACATATCTATGGTGATCAGTACATAGTATTAACAAGCCTAGCCCTGGACTGTTGTTGTGTTTGATATCTATGGTGATCAGTACATAGTAATGACAGGCCCTAGTCCTAGACTGTTGTTGTGTTTGATATCTATGGTGATCAGTACATAGTATTAACAAGCCTAGCCCTGGACTGTTGTTGTGTTTGATATCTATGGTGATCAGTACATAGTAATGACAGGCCCTAGTCCTAGTCTGTTTTGTCATATTTGAAATCTATAGTGAGTGATCAGTACCTAGTTTCGACAGTCCTAGCCCTGGAATAGATATCAAAACCTTCGCTCTTGAGATAATCCGTCTTAGTAACTACCATTAGAATGTATGGTAGATGGAACAGGCAGGTGCAGTTTCAGTAATCTTCTATATCATTCATCCAAGTATTAAATTTTATTACACATATCCTGTGCTTACGTTTACAACAAACGTATCCTTAGTAATGCATTTATTGTACAACTTGTAAAGGGCCCTTCACTTTAGCATGGTTTACTAATGTGACAATTTTTGTTTTTATCTTTTTCTGTGGAAAATATTTGATGTGACTTCACTTACAGGTAAAAAAAAACTGAAGTTTTCTTTTAGTTCCACCCAAAAACTACATTAAAGATGCACATATTCAGTGTTGTAGTTATCATATATAGGTTTAGGTTACTAATTAATCTGGAGGTATAAATGCCTTAATGTTCAGTTAGAAATGTTCTTATTTTTCAGGTGATAAATGTTCTTATTTTTCAGGTGATAGAAATGTCTTTGTGTCAAGTAAAAGAATTTGACCTACATGCACTTGACATGAATTAATGATAATGCTTTGTATGTTAACAACTTGTTATGCATGTACTTGATCTTAGTTTGGGTCCTAAGCCTTGCTAACCCTTTCGCCCCTACGTATCTAAATGGGAAGGTTCTATTCTATTGTTTTAGACAAGTCTATTATGGTGCATAGAGTTGAAAGGATTGATATAAAAGTAGACATTTATCATGTGAAGGATTATTTGTTGGAAATCATGTATAATTGTGTGTGATGTTAGCTCATCAACCCCTGAAAACAATGGACTCTTCTATAAATTATTGACATAGACCAGTACAAATGTGTCTTTAGGGGTGAATAAGTTAATCAACACTTGATGTAATCTTCTGTTGCTCTTTGGTCACTTGATGTAAGTAGATCTTCATCACATTCTGTACAAAGTAACTATATATATTTAATTTCAAAACATTGAAATAAAATATCATTTATCTTGATGAATACAGAGTTGTCTTTCTTGTAAGTCAGTTTTTCACCTGTTTATGCCTTCCTCAACAGAAAAAAAAAGATTTTGGGGATTGCAATATTCAATGATATTGTTTTTGTTCCATCTATAGTTTTTCCCCTCACATCTAACTCATCAACCCCAATGATCACATTTAGACTCACCCAAATCAAAAAGAATATGGTCTACTGTCATAAATCTGCAATAAACAAGTTAATTGTGCATGTCATTTATTGTAAAATTTGGGTTCTAAATCACACACTCCTGAATTCTGACAGTGGACTTGGTGACAGGGGTTGATTAGTTAACCAAACTTGGTATGATGTTGTACATTAGCATGATTAGTGAGATAATGGATCATCTCAAATATGGCTAACATTGAATGATATTTATCAACTGGGGCGTTAAAATCTAGGCTCAACTTTTGGGGAAGGGACATAGTTTTTGTCAAACACTGCACTCTGCCTCAATGTTGTCTTGACATATATGAAGTTTGATGAAATTATCATGCATGGTTTGAAAGTTTTGCTACGGACAAGGAAAACCTTAATTCTTTTTACAAAGGAGAATAACTGGAAAACGGAAGCAAGATTTACTTTTCATGCACACTGCCTTTATGTGGTCTTGACGTGTATGAGGTTTGGTGAAATTTTCATTCATGGTTTGAGAGTTATGTTCTTGACAATGGAAAAGTAATAATTCTTACAAAAGGGAATAACTGAAAACGGAAGCAAGAGTTACAGTTCTTGCACACTAAACTTCACTTTGATGTGGTCTTTATGTGTATAAAGTTTGATGAAATTATCATGCAGGGTGTGAGAGTTCTGTTCTGTACAAGGGAAAAATAATTTTTTTTTTACAAAAGGGAATAACTGTGAAAACGAAGCAAGAGTTATGGTTTTTGCAAACTGCACTCTGTCTGGATGTGGTCTTGACATGTATGAAGTTAAATGAGATTATCATGCATGGTTTGAGACACAAACCAGAATCTCTCCTCCACTACTTAAATCTGGCAACCAACATATTGATTTGATTTGATATTTTGTTTTACGCCATACTCAACAACCTTTCAGTCATATGATGGCGTCCAGTTTTTATTGGTGGAGGAGAAACACTGATTACCTGGGTAAAGACCACCGCCCTTCCGCAAGAAAACTGGCAAACTTTCCCAAGGCAACCAACATATAAATGAAAAATTGTTGACTGTGGTATAAAAAAACCAATAGACCTTTTCACAACAGCTGCCGTCTTATTTTCATCTGTGCACAAACAGTTCCAGATGTCATCAAGGAGTTTCGTGCCCAAAACATTGCATACCCAAGACAAATCATACCCATTGAAGAGACAAATCGTATCCTTTGATCCTTTGTATGATTTTTCTCTTATTGGATACAGTTAATGGGTACCAAACTTCTTGATGTTGTCTGGAAGTTTTTGTGTTCAGAAGAAATCAGTAGATTCAGTTATCGTGGAAAGGTAAAAAAAAAAAAAACAATTACAGTAAAATCTGCTTTAGCAACCACCTGTTTATAAAGACCATTTTTTTCTCTCCCCTATAGTACCATTTGTGTACAAATCAACCTCTATATAAAGACCACCTCCCTATAAAGACCAATTTTCTTGTGTCCCCCCAAGGAGGTCATTATACTTCACTTTTCACTTTCAGTTGATGATCACATAAGCTATTTCACATATAGCTCAATCTTATTGAAAATTTTTGACAGAATATATACCATAGTTCCAGCTGGACAAACCTTCAAACCCAGAATTGCTGGATAACTTGCTACATATGTATGTGACTGCTTCAACACTGTCACAAAACAAAAAAATTAGGATTAAGATACTGTATTACTACATGTATATCTCAAAATTTTTGCTTCAATTCAATTTTTTGCCCTTGGACAAATTTTAAATGAAAGCAAAATTTTCAAGCTAAATAAATGAAGAATAGACATAAATGCCGTCAGTCAGCCTATGGTGATATAGGGCAAACTTAATATGGGCTGAATTTGTTTTTTGTCATAAAAGGGCGAAAATAATCAGGGACGAAAATTTCCAGATAAACAGTACAACAGACATTTCAAAATACAACAAAAAATGTGAAAGATTTTGAATTGATATTTTTTATTCAGCACTCTCATGTATAAGTAACAAATAGTGTGCACTAGGAGTGTGGTGACCGACAACTTTGTTCAAAGTGAAAGACTTCTTCAGTTTGAAATTGAAGCTAGGTTGAGCTTATGACGCATGAACAAAAAAACCAAATTTCAGATTTAATTTACCAGTAAACCTAATAAAAACACCTGCAATTCAGGACAGTTAATATTTTGTTGCCTTTTGTGCACATTTTGATTTTTTGAAGATGTTTCTTGGCACTTTTTCTTTTGATATGCTGAAGTATTATAACTGATTCAGATATATGACACTCAAATTTAATGGATACTTCATTATACTGACTTGCATAACACTCAAGTTTAAGGGATAGTTCATTATACTGAATTGCAAAACACTCAAATTTAAGGGATACTTCATTATACTCCCTTTTTCTCTGCAATTGATTTTGTTATAAAAAAATAAGAAACGTGAAATATTTTGATATTTTTTCTAAAAGAAAATAGATTTTCTGTAATTATATCACAATTTGATTTCAACTGGTAAATCCCTGCAGGAAGAAATTTGATTTTCCTTTATCTAATCATATTTCATAAGATAAAGTTCTCAGGAACAGTATCCAAACAAAAAAAAATTGTTTAATGCCTTTTACACCACATGAAGAACACAAAACAACAAACAATTTATATGGGAAAAACTTAAAAAATGCTATTGTAAGAGTTATCACAGCTAAATCAATGTACACAATATTTAAGAATCAACAAGCTTAAATGATCAACATGAAACTTGGTGTATATATATAAATTTACATATATATATATATGTATCTATATGTATAAAAAAAACTAAACAACTTTAGTATATCTACGGCCACAGACCTTCTAATACTAACATGTACATTACCACCATGTTGAGCAAGCCTATGGTTTTATATACAATTGTAATACTGTGCAGTGTCAATATAAAATACAGAACTGTGTGTACATACAACATTACCATGGTAACGGTTATTGCTGTAAATAAACATACCTTTGTGTTAATAGATCTCCAATCTGTAATTAAATCCCTGCTAAGATTTTTGTTAGAATAGTTAGCAAAAAAGTTTTCCTTTACAGCATATTCACAAAATTACAAGACTTCTATAATGCCCTGTACTTCTTTTCATTTTCTCCAACAGTATTTGTTTTAGATGAAATTCAAAGCAGGTACAATGTATAATGTTTTAGTCAATACCTTTTCTTGTGAGTTCAAGTTTTAATACTGTGAGTCATATTTTTAATATATTAAAAAGGTATTGTTATATATACAACTGAAAGTTCAGTCTACTCTAAAAACCGCGTAATTGTGTAAATAAAAAGGTTAGATGTGATCTTATAGAGAAGCAAAGAAATACTGACAATGATAATTACTCAACATAATAATTACCCGAAATAAAAATTACTGGAAAAAATCTTATATAATACACAAGTATCCAGTTTAACATTGAAATTGAAGTAAGTAAAATAGAATCCCAAGAAAAAACTGTAGGACCAGTAAAACTGGATACAGAATAATTATAAAAAATAGTAAGTTATGTTTTTGATTTGATCAATACTTGCATATTGTTTCTATATTTAGACTCCACTTTCTCAAACTGGAATGGAGAAATTTATTTGATTTTTAAAAGACACAAAAATCATCAGATCTAAAATAAATGTAAGTCTATATATAGACCTATTTACAAAAACTCCCATAATGCAATGCATTGTAGGGGTTGCCTTTTATATACATTTTAAAAGAGTAACTATAAATACTGGAAAAATGGACGGATAGAAATTTACAACTTGTTAAAAACAAGTGCTTATCACATATTTTTGTAAATATTCACATTTAAATTATCAGCAGTTTAATAGCATATTTCACAATTCTGGCAAGTTTTCATGTCTATATACATACAAATTGTTGACAAACAAACACACTATAGCTACAAAAATAACAGCTGGTAAAACAACATGTGTATTCTTTTTATCATAAACACTGATTATTCAGTTTTTGTTTATTATTACTACTAGCTATAAACATTTCCAGTTTATGATCTAAACATTCTCCTACTTAAAGAAAAACAAATCAATTCCACATGATTTTTGTCAAGTTCTATAATCTTTATTCATTTTTTAATGACACTGAATGTAAACACTTAATATAGTTTAATGATGTCAGTTTCAAAGACAAAATATGATAATGTGTACATTTCAGAGAATAATGATTTTCTACCCATATTTCCCAAATGTCATCAACATAATAACAACACATAAAGCAAAACTTCAAACAGTGAAAGATTAAGTATTAAGGGTGTAGATTGCATGCAATAACGAAATTATAAAACACATTCATTCCAGTGTTTCTGTTTAACATTTAATAAAAACTCAATTCCCAGGGGAGATAATCTAGAATACTGTATAGATAAAGATACAATATATACAACTAGGACAACATATCCTGGATGGATCTTTGAATAAATACGTTTCAATGCAAATATCACTTGCTTTGAAAAAAAAAAAAAATATTATAAAAATCAGCAATGACTTAAAAAGTGTGTCAAAAATACTTTCTATGGCAACCGTTACCAAAGAATACTGATAAAAAGTATCTTATCTGAACTAACTATAAATACAGTTAGATAAAAACAGACAACGACATTTACAATAATGCAATTCAGAAAACAAGCAGTCGATATTATATCATTCGGGAAAATTATAAATCGGTGAACTGACATCCATGGTGCAAGAAATATGCATGAAAAGTTCTTTAAACATGGCGTATATTCAAAATATGATAGTTGTATATTAATCACTCTTGTTTTTATATAACAACATCGTTATTTCTGAAGGATGATGATTCTGATTTTCCTGTTTCACCACAAATTTTAGTTCCACATAGTAACATTAAGCCATAGAAACAGATTTTTTATTCAAAAGAAATTTTTTAATCTTGCACAAGATCCTACAATGGGCACCGATTATAAGAGACATGAATACAAGAGTTTGACTGTCTTTGACTAAAACGCTTCCCCTAGTGTCCATCGGTGATCCGACTTCCTACGACGATTTCGGATGATGCTTCCGTCAATTGAGGATGCAGCACTCTTTCCTTTGATATCGTTCCTGAGTCTTAGTTGGGAAAGCTTCAACATTCCGATGTTGCGACTAGTTGCTGTCAATGACTGTAACAATCCGTCACCACTCTGTGAACAAAAAGAAGCAATGTTTTACAAGATGCTATGTTTTAAAAGATGCAATGTTTTACAAGAGACAATTTTTAAAAGATGCAGTGTATTAAAAGACACAATGTTTCAGACTTGCTTAAACTTATTAATGCTCCTAGATTAAATCTTGAAAAAGTCAAATTTAATTTCTAATACCCAAGTTTCTTTTGGTTATGCAGATTCTATGTTGGTACTGGAAATTTTCACCCCCTATTATTTCCCCCATTTACAACACATAACATATTTAGACCATGATAAATTTGCCCTATATCACTATAGTAATATTGATGTCATTAATATCCATGCTTCAATTATTTGGTTTGAAAATTTTGCCTTCATCTTAAATTTGCCTTCTCCTCTCGTGACAAAAATGGTGAAAATTTAACGGCAGCAAAAATTTCAAGGTATACAGAATATTCGCTGTGTATACATTTTTTAGAAACTGTTATTCTGATCAATTTACTAAAACATGACTATGTTTCAAAAAACTTGTTATCCAGTTTACAAGGTTTTGTTTATTAAGGGGGGGGGGGGGGGCAACCGTTTTTGGTTGGTAATTAACATACATTTTAAATACCCAAATTTTGAGATTAAAGGCATTCAATATACCAGTATAAATGCAAATCATTTTCCATGGGGCTATATTTCTCATGTTTAAGATGAATTTATAGCCTGAATCTCCTTTAATCAAGAAAAGGAACAGTGCCTCTAATGGTCAACATTATGTTCACAGGTCACCAGCCTATAATAGCCTGTATATCTTAGTACACAAATAATTAACCTAATCAACACTAGACCAAAATGGAATGGTCCAGCCCTGTATAAAGGACACTTGCCAATAAAGACCAATCAAACATAAACTTTGGTAACTTTTCATGATGAAAAAACTCTCTATAAAGGTCACCTGTCTATAAGAGCTACTTTGTCTGTTCCTTTCAGTGGCCTTTATAGACAAGTTTGACTGTATAATGGTAGAAATAGCTTACATTTTGTTATCACAGAAGATATATAGCTTGAATTTGTAATTACTACAGGTACAGTGTAATGCTAACTTACCCTAATAATTTCTTGAGCCTCTGGCAGCTGAGTTCCAGGATGTCTGTGGAACACCTTGACCATTGGTCTGTCTAACCTCTCACGAGTGGACAGGTCAGCACTGTTGACTGGACCCTGTAAAACAAGGTAAATGAAATGAACATAAAAGTGAAATGTACACCTGTTATATAACACGTAGAATCTAGGGCTAATTCTATACAAATTACTGATAGAAATGTGAAAATAATTAAAAAAAAATGATATAGAAATTAATACCCTAACTGTAATAAAAATAAAATATTTGAATGACCACAATGATGTTGAGCACTTGCAAAAATTGGAAAGCAAATTTTCTTTCCTATCAGATTATTGTATTTTACATAAATTAATAGCATTTATAAATGCACAAACTGCTAAAACATATGCACCACTAAATCATGTACCCACTGAATAAAGGCACCACTAAATCATGTAACCATTAAATATACGCACAATCAAATATGGGTACCACTAAATCTAGGCATCACTAAATCTTCACACCACTAAATCTTAGGAATATGTATGGTAACATATATGATACCTACCAGTGTGTACCCTCTGGCTTTCTCTGTGGCGTCGTACCATCTCTGAGCTCTATGAATACCATGGCGATTTTCACCCAATCCCACGCCAAGATGTTGCTATATGAAAACAAGTTAAAGTAAATTTACTATCATCATCATCATATTTGATTTTGTTGAACTCATTCACCCCTTAAACACATTTGGACTAGTCTAAGTTACTGATTTACAGAAGAGTCCATTTTTTTCAGGGGTTGAAGAGTTAACTTACTCTCAGCTGAAATGTCATGTTCTTATGCCAAATTTCATTTTTATAAATGTCATGCATACAAGTGTAGAATGACCCAAAGAGCTTAATTTTAGCCAGCTAAGTTAAATTGTTCAAAGTAATATTGTTTTGGGACAGAAATTCTTACTTACCTTCAATGTAATAGTTTCAGCAACTTTCTGTGTCATGCCATCATTGACAGATTTATGGGCAGCTCTTTGTAGCTTTTCTGTTCTGTCAATGGCTTCTTTCAACTCCCGTCTGAGATATGCGGAGCGAGCACGGGCCTCTTCTGCATCAATAAGGGCTTGGTCTGCCTCTGGAGTGAATGGTCCTAAGGGATCTGGAACTATTAAAGGAATCAACAAATCAATTAAGGATTTTCAATATCATTTAATGCTTTATGATTAAATTTTGTGATGAAATTATACATTTAGATGGATATTACCAACATAAATATACCATACAACATTTTGTAAGGTGAAAAAGGTGTAAATGTTCAAGTTTTGAAATAACAAGAACCACAATGTGTCATATTAACCACTGTAAAAAGAATTAGCTACATTACACCATATTTTTTCTGTAATTTTTATTTTTTACATTGGTATACAATTTTCTTCATGTATGTTAAGCCTTTTCTAGGCTCTGTGTCAACTACCAGGCATTATGTTACATGTAACAATTACATATGGTCTGGGGTATCCCAGTAGCACAGTGGATAGCAAAACTGCTTCTCTCCAATGGGATCAAAGTTCGATCTCCAATTAGACAGGGAAATATACAAAATGGTATGGTGATTGTCAGCTTGGAAACATGGGTGGGAATTCCAGTTTCCTTTCACAGAAAGGAACCCCTTATGCCAATATCAGTACCACCAAGAGACATTAATTTAATTTGAAAAACTTTCTTGTTATTTGTTGCAAAAAAAAAAAATAGTTTATTTTCTGTGACTTCTTTAATTTTTTAATGTATGGCCTGTGATTGTTACATGCCACAATGAATTATTATCATTATATCAATAGTGAAGGTGCTGACAAATAGAAATTTCTATTTTAAAACATTTCCACTGACTCATTCACACCTAAAGACACATTTGAACTGGTCTAAGTCAATGATTTACAGAAGATTCCATTGTTTTTCAGGTGTTGAGGAGTTAACTGAAAAAATATTATTCAATGCATTTAAAATTTGTTTCCACAAATATTCATCATTTCATAACATTGACATCAATACCCACATCAAAACAAAATGAAAAAAAAAAACAGCAAACAAGCAGAAAATCCAAATGTTCTTTGTACAGAAACAATTACTTGAACTAACCAATGGAATTTGTATACTGGTACGTAATCAGGCAGCCATTTAAATTGGGACCCTAAGATTAATAGAATCTACCTCCACTTTGAGTTCCAGATAGATATCAATGTCAGCTGCGGGTGGGATGGATCAACATTCCAACCTAAGCTAATGCCTGGGATGGGACTTGTCCATCCATCACAAATAACATAACAATGTACATAGGGATACACAGTGTTCAATATCAGCAGTTCCAGATAGAATTTTCCAGTACTGACAAAGAGAAGGATCAGTCTATCACTGGACAACAATAAATCTTATAGAATGTTTTAATCTAATATTCAGTGCAATCACACGTAACAGCTACAGACTACTTGTGTACATAACTAACTAGCTCTATCAGATTTTTGTGACTTGTATCATGCATAGATCATTATATTTTGCTGATTATTAAAAACGAACAAAATAATTTATCTGAAAAGTAAAAAAAAATTGTTTTTCCTGAATATGAAATAATCTTTCAAAAAATGTCATTTATAAGGACAAAATTTTATTTTTATTTTTTGTAAACTTTTTTTTTTTTTTGTAATGAGTTGAACATAACTTCTTTGTCTTAATACAAAACAATGGAACAAGAGACCACCCCATCTGCCACTAAATTGTGGTCTCTTTTCAAACAGGTGGTCTCTCAAATGCATTGTTTTCAAAATCTGGGCTTAGAAGACAGGTGGTCTTTTATAAGAGTTGTCTCTCAAGACAGGTTCTACTGTAAAAACATTTCATGATGACATGTTATGTACCCTTTCATCCCTAAAGAAACATTTTGATGGGTCAAAGTTATTGATTTACAGAAAAGTCAATTGCTTTTCAGGGGTTGATGTCACTTAAGATCACCTTTAATGGACTTAAAGAATCAGTATGATTGCAGAAACAATTGGAATTATCTAGACAAAGTATTTCCTATAAACCATCTTTTTTCCCTGTCGACTCGGGAAAAAAATGTATCATTTTTAGAGTAATGTCACAGGCATAAAAAGCTTCATAATTTTCAGAATAGATCAAGAATGTGGCAAAGTATACCGCAAGAAAATCTTGAAAGAAGAAATACCAGATTCAGCAGCAATTTAGTAAGTGCCCATTTTTCACAAACACACAAAATAGCACAGCAAATTTCCCCTACAATTCTTGTCCTTATAAAAATTGATATGATTGCTGAAGGTGTTTCAAAACACTACATTTAAATCAAGTCACCGAGAACAAATTAAGGGGAGAAACATCCATAATTCATCACACTTGTCTCAATTAAACATGTTAAAATTTTATTTTCAAATTTGAGATAAAAACAATAAATGAGAAATAAGAAAATAAAAATTTATTGAAAATTTAAAATCACAAAATCTATTATTTTTCGTTAAAATTTTGCTGAAAGTTTTCAAAACAAAAAGTGCCCACATTTTTTTCTTATTCTGAGTTAAAGATTTTGATAATTTTTAAGATGATTCATGTCATGTAAACTTTCCTCTAACGATAACGGGCATTAGTTTATGAAAAATAAATTTAACATCAACAACAACAAAATTCAATCACAAACAAAAAAAGGAATAAATACCAAAAATATATCTGTGCATGTTTTGACAGAAAAAAAATTGTCAACTATTTTAATCAGCTTTTTAGTGATGAGAAAAAGAATATCCACTACTTACCATAGTGAAGCTGTGATGTGACGATGCACATGACAGGTGACACCACTGTATCCAACAGAAGTCAAGATGGGATCAGTGCATGTGAACCTTGCTTCTGTACACATAATTCAGTGTGTATATGTGCATGTCCATGCATACATGTGTAGTTTGTGCACAACTATGCAGTAGCACGAGTTTGAAAGAAAAGAACTGTACTGTACTGTTGATACAGTACAGTACAAAATTCTGCCAACACCATTTGCCACATCACTGATAAAAGTATCTCCCGTCGTCATTTATGCCAAATTATATCAAAACTCAGATTTTTTTTTACAGATATATCTTGTAAAATAAAATCCATGAGCATTTTTTGTTTTTATCATTTGTTTTTTCATGACCTTAAAACAGAGATACTTCATCGTCAGTACAACACGGACACCGTGACCAAATGCACAGAACTTCTAATATGTTTAGATTTATTTTACCTAGATGACTCGGAATTCCAATTTTACCTGTCAGAGCTGCAAGACGAGAGAGCCGACCATCTAATGAAGTGTGGCTGCGGCCATATCTGGTGGGAGCACTATGGCTACCAGAATTTGCCACAGATGACAATGCCTGATTCAACAAATCCAAAACGCGAGATCTTTCGTTGAGAACGTTGAACAGCCGTTTCCTAGCAGCATCAAGAACCTATAATAGAATAGAGAGACATTGATTACAATTAACTTTCAAAGCAGTATGAGCAAGAGAGAACATCTTTAAGTTATGATACTAACCATAATGTTTGCATATATTGAACAAAGTGCTGTAAATTGCATCTTTAAGTTATGATACTAATTTTAGATTTTAACATGTGTCCAGAAATATTGTTAGCATGTATAATTACATCTTTAATTCATTCACCCCTAAAGACACATTTGAACTAATCTATGTCACTGATTAACAGAAGAGTCCATTATTTTTCAGGGTTTTATGAGTTAAGTTATGATACTAACTTTAGATTTGATCCTTTGTGTCCAGACATGCTGTGTACTGCATAACACAGTGTTTTATGTTTATCAACTTATTCTATTGTCTAAATTTGAACAGAGAGCTGTCGTGGCTACACAGTAGAGTACTTGATTCGTAACCAGGCGGCTGGCTCTTCCTGTCATTCAGTTGAGACATTAAAACCTGAGGTCTCCTGTCACAATAGGTGTTGGCACCTTAAAGATCCCTCACTGCTCAATGGCCTTAAGTGCCAGCATAGGCCAAACTTTTAAGCCCTATACCGGCATTTGGTGACATCTCCATATGAGTGAAAGATTCTTGTGTGGGACGTTAAACAACAACAACAACTAAATCTGGACCAGTCTGTCTCTTGTAGATTTCACAAATACAATACAACAAATGACTCGTAAACAGCCGTAACCTATGGACAGTTATATATCATATAACATTGATAGTTATGAACACATACACACAACCTTGCACGATTCACTGACATCTGTTGTATATAATCAATTTCATTCATTTGATATCATCAGTTTACACACTCAAATGCAAACATCTACACGATACTTGTTTTCTTCAGTAGACTAGCTGCTATGACACAGTTTATAAGTACATAAATTCTGATCAATTTCATATCAGAACTTGCGTTTGCCATCCAAAAAAATTTTATTTGATGGGGGTTTTTTCTTGTCTAATGTAGGTTAGGCCATCATTAATAAATAATGTTCCGATGTGTCTTGACCAGTAAATTTGAAAGTGTGTAGTAGATGGAAAAATTATTAATTCTATCTTTTTAATTGAAATGCACATGTATGTGAGTTTTTTAAGAATAAAGAGGGCAAAACTTCCTAAAATATTTTTGGTCAGCACTTAGAGCTGAGTCAGACAGATCTCAACCAACAAACCCTTTTTTTTTTTTTTTTTTTTTTTTTTTGCCTTATAAGCTTTTACTGCAATTTACCATTGAAGATATCACAGGTGTAACACAATTATATTATGGTAAATTACATGTATAATTGATATGTTTTGTAAAATATAAAAAACAATTCATACAGTTAAACTAGCATTAAGGGTCACCTCTGAATAAAGGGCACCAGTCTATAAAGAATAAAGACCATTCAAACAAAACCTAAGTTAATGTTTTAATAGTGAATAAACCCATTTATAAAGGCTACCTGTATATAATGGCTACTTTTGCCATTCCCTATTGTCTATAAAGGCAAGTTTGACTGTACATATTCTATCACTCCTGGAATATACTTGAACAATAGATTTATTTGCCAAAATCTTCTAATGATAAATTACATACTGATCTTGCAAATATGCATATATGTAGAATTACACATACCAGTATTTTTTACATATAACTAATAACTGGTTATCAGTAATGAGTCAAAGGTACAGGTAGGTTAGCAAAACCTGAATTATATCATATCAAAGGTACAGGTAGGTTAGCAACACCTGAATTATATCATATCAAAGGTACAGGTAGGTTAGCAACACCTGAATTATATCATATCAAAGGTACAGGTAGGTTAGCAAAACCTGAATTATATCATATCAAAGGTACAGGTAGGTTAGCAAAACCTGAATTATATCATATCAAAGGTACAGGTAGGTTAGCAAAACCTGAATTATATCATATCAAAGGTACAGGTAGTCTAGCAAAACCTGAATTATATCATATCAAAGGTACAGGTAGGTTAGCAAAACCTGAATTATATCATATCAAAGGTACAGGTAGGTTAGCAAAACCTGAATTATATCTTATCAAAGGTACAGGTAGGTCAGCAAAACCCATTATATCATATCAAAGGTACAGGTAGGTTAGCAAAACCTGAATTATATCATATCAAAGGTACAGGTAGGTTAGCAAAACCTAAATTACATCATATCAAAGGTACAGGTAGGTTAGCAAAACCTGAATTATATCTTATCAAAGGTACAGGTAGGTCAGCAAAACCTGAATTATATCATATCAAAGGTACAGGTAGGTTAGCAAAACCTGAATTACATCATATCAAAGGTACAGGTAGGTCAGCAAAACCTGAATTATATCTTATCAAAGGTACAGGTAGGTCAGCAAAACCTGAATTATATCATATCAAAGGTACAGGTAGGTTAGCAAAACCTGAATTATATCATATCAAAGGTACATTTAGGTTAGCAAAACTGAATTATATCTTAACAAAGGTACAGGTAGGTCAGCAAAACCTGAATTATATTATCAAAGTACAGGTAGGTTAGCAAAACCTGAATTATATCATATCAAAGGTACAGGTAGGTTAGCAAAACCTGAATTATATCTTATCAAAGGTACAGGTAGGTCAGCAAAACCTGAATTATATCATATCAAAGGTACAGGTAGGTTAGCAAAACCTGAATTACATCATATCAAAGGTACAGGTAGGTCAGCAAAACCTGAATTACATCATATCAAAGGTACAGGTAGGTTAGCAAAACCTGAATTATATCTTATCAAAGGTACAGGTAGGTTAGCAAAACCTGAATTACATCTTATCAAAGGTACAGGTAGGTTAGCAAAACCTGAATTACATCGTATCAAAGGTACAGGTAGGTTAGCAAAACCTGAATGGTACAGGTAGGTTAGCAAAACCTGAATTATATCATATTTTGATTTTTGTATACATGTAGTTTATAATTAAAGGGGCATTAACTGTGTTTTTTTCAAAAACGATTCTTTTCTTTTTTCCTACTTAGATTGATATACAATAACAAAAGAGATATATACACAGTCATAAAAATTCTTACATTCCAGTATATTTTGTGAAAATTGCTTGAAAAACCCAGCAAATTATTCACTTGCAACTGATTAATTCAACCTTACATTTTGTATATACATATCACACTGGATTTTACCATATTTTCACAAAATATATTTTTTGTTAAACACAGCTAAGTCCCTTTAAGTATTCCATTTTTGACATTTTTTTTATGGATTTTTTTTTCTATGTTTGTTTGTTTTTGAGGGGAAGATTATGTGTTTTTTTTGGCTTTGTTTTGTTTTATTGGTTTTTGTTTTCTTTTTTTACCGATTATTTGTCAAGGGGAGATAATTACCTGTAACTGTTGTTGTACAGATCTAAGCTGGGCCTCAAGAGCCTTTTTGCAGTTCAATAAATGTGCCCGCTCAGCATTCAACAAATCATCTGCACCATCATGCTCCTGTAAAATAGAAAACAATTAAGTTCACAATACATAAAAGGTATTAGATATAACTCTAAAATAAAGAAATGTGAGATTTTTGTAGGGCTGTCATTGATAGACTAGATATTGATATATCGATACACAAACTGATTTGATATGATAATCGATACACTTTTAAAGTTTCGATACATTTCATTATGCATTTCACAGGATGCATTTTCTTTTACAATTTCCAAAATTTTCCATTTGTTTTACTTCATGTTATTGAGCTATGTTATATTTTGTTCTAATTTGGTCAAATATACAATAAAACAACTAAATATAACAATAAATCTATTTATTTTGAATGCATTCATAGAAGTACCAGATTATATGATTTATCGATATATCGATACTTTTTACTTATCTATATATGGATATAGAATTTCTCATCAATGACAGCCCTAGATTTTTGTAAGAGCT
Organism: Atrina japonica; assembly: GCA_030159075.1. Lineage (NCBI taxonomy): Eukaryota > Metazoa > Mollusca > Bivalvia > Pterioida > Pinnidae > Atrina > Atrina japonica. The sequence continues at coordinate 853,858 of BROG01000132.1, read as the reverse complement.
GAAATAAATACTAAAATTTTATATTTAGATAATTTATCACCGCTGGTACAACATGGATTCCATTAATATTTCAGTATTTGTCTTTTACTACATGCATATTCAATTATTCTTTCCTCCACAATAGAATTATATTAAATTTTTGTATTCATATACACATGTATTTCTAAACGCACATCTATATCTCAGGCTTAAAAGAATTAAACACATTTATGCCAATTAAATATCAGACACAAAAGCATGAAATTCTGAAACTGTAACCATGGAGACATATATGTATCAAAATGAAAAAAAGCAAATTTAAACTAAAAGAAAATGCCTTTACATGGCATGAAAGCACTCAAGTAAATTTTAAAGAATTTTAAAGATTAGGATTAGAAAATCTAAAACTAATGACACTTAGGTCTACAACACGATGTAAATTGAGTTTTAAAATTTCAATATATACTTATCTTTAAGTGTACACTGTGTAGAGGTGCTTTATATCAATATTTAAATCAATACTGGCCCGGATAACAAAATTATAACAAGATAATCCCAGAGTTTTAACAGTCTGTTGAATATCTAAACACTAATATATATAAATCGGCATACGATAATGGCCTCGTGAAAAAAATTATATGTAATCCTTCCGCCAGTTAAATATTTCTATACGTCTATTTTTTTACTTTATATATATCATACTTATTACACATACAATACATTGTTAGATATGGCATACCAGTTGTACGAAGCTCAATTAACACACCTTAAAACACAATACCGGTAGTTACCGAGAACAAAATAAAGTTTATATACGTGAAGAAACTAATATATATAAATATATATATATATATATATATATATATATACACAAATGTATGTATGGGTAGTAGGACTACAATAAACTTCCAAGAACTTAAACAAACAAAAATAAAAGTTACAAAAATAAAATGATTATATACACTGTAAATGACTCAAGGTTCATGGAAATTTCAGACAATAAGAAAACTTGTTTTGTAAAATGTAGTGAATGCAGGATTTAAATGGAAACAAAAAATATTCTAATTCAAAAATCTACAGACTAAATATTCATCTATATACAGCTTTGGTAGATTAATTTGTAGAAAAATGATATATTTACACCGCAAATTTTAGCCCAAATTTTTGAAGACTTACAAAATGTAAGTGTTACTTAGTATGGACAATGCCAATATTATTTGATGTCTTACAACAAATAATAAAAACCAACCCATGACTACATCCCCCCCCCAGAAAAAAGAAAACTGACTTATGGGTGAGAAATTTGTCAAATTTTTACTGAACTGATAAAATGAACAATTACACCCACACTCACAAAGACATACACACATGTACATTGCATGTAATTTCATTAGATTTAACATATATCTATTTTGCTTCAGTTAATTATTTCAATAAATGAGCTAATATCAATTAAATGAAATGTTTTTTTTCTAAATCTCAATTTACAATCTCTTTGTCAAGTTCATTTTGCACTTGGCAGTATAACTATCTCATTTCCTGTCAATTATTTATGCGACCATGTTGTACATGGATACCTGAACAGTGTTCATTATCAATTATTTAAACAGGATACATATTAAATCAATACGTATGTTTGTAGCAGTATTGCTAATCAATAATTCTGTAACACAAACTAATTTGTTCCGTAACGAATCCGTCTTTAAGATTAATCGTTACCATAATTATTATCATGTACTATGTCTAATTAACTGTCACTTTGTCACATTTTAATTAATTCATTAAGTTAAAATCAATTTCATTGTTGCAGTGTTGGTATGTAAACAGTTGGTTTATTCATAATGAGTTTGATAATAGGTGCTGCCTATTTAGACATCAATTAAGTTTGCTAGATTTTTAACCCATTTACCCCTAAAAGACACATTTGGACTGGTCTTACTCATTGATGATACCATTTTCTCTTCAGAAAATATTTATCTGTTTTATATCAGAGCTCAACAGAAATGATCATTTGTTTTGGTCCTTTTTATGTTTGTCTTATGTATGTTTGTTTATTGTTGTTTAACGTCCCATTCAAGAATATTTCACTCATATGGAGACGTCACCAAATGCCGGTGGAGGGTTTCAAATTTTGGCCTATGCTCGACAATTAAGGCCATTGAGCAGTGAGGGTTCTTTAAAGTGCCGACACCTACTGTGACACGGGACCTCGGATTTTACTGTCTCATCTGACAGACAGGAAACAAATCTGCTGCCAGCTAGACTCAAACTCAAGACTCCGCGATCAAGAGTCAAGTGCGCTACCGACTGAGCCAGGCCGGCTCTTGATATTTAATATGTTTATGATATTTACAGAAGAGTCCATTTGGTTTGGTCCTTTTTTCTGAACTATAAATGTATAACTTTGATATTATGTTTATAATATTTACAAAAGAATCCATTTGTTTTGGTCTTTTTTTCCAAACTACAAGTACAAACTATTCATTTATGCTTGGAATGCAAGTCCCTGATGAGGCATGTGATTTTATGCACAGATATATTCTGTCTATGTATTTCAAAGATGTCACCATATATCTTAAAAATTGTTGAATGTGGCGTAAAACATAAGTCAAACAAAAATCAAGGATGCCAATTTTTAACCCTTTTACCACCAAGTAACTTAATAGAATACTCTTTTTCTATTGTATCAGACCAGTCTATTATGATTTGAGGGGTTGAAAGAGTTTAAATGCAACAAACTTAACAACTTGAAGAGGTTATATATATACAGTAAATAACAGTTGTTTATTTCCATCACTCATTATTTGTAAACAATAAATCTATTACATTTGTTATCTCCCCTTGAGCTTCCTTGAGCACATAGTACTTATAGCCATGAATAAAAGATAAGATGAAATACTAAGTTATATGTAGCTGTATGTACATATGTAAGAATCTGAGCAGTTGGTGTGTCCTTTTTTATGGCGGTATAAATATTTAAGATGAACAATGTACAAACACACTGTACATAGCAACAGGAGTCAATAAATCTACAGCTGTCACAAGTTGCACAATATGTCACTTTATGGACTGTACATATGTATATTCACATACTTCAGATTAACAAGCATTGCAATATAATGACTATTGCTCACTAACTTGACAAAGAACATGTGAAATATTTTAGATAATACATGTACAGTAAAATCAGCTGTCTTGTGAGACCACATTCTGAGAACCACACTCAGTTAAACAATCCTTTAGATAGAACCTCTTTTAAGGGACCACCTGTCTTAAGAGACCACATTTGAGTGGCAGATGGCATGGTCTCTTAAGACATGTTCAACTGTACTACTTTTCACACAGAATGTACAACAACATTGCCAAAGTTATCTGAGGTACATTGGTTCTGAATCAGTGAAGGAATGAGAGCCTTAGAGCAAAGACAAAGAAAGTCAAGGAACAATGGTCAGAGGGTGGGTGATAAGATTGGGACAGCTACATAAAAACTGAAAAATAGATTTTGAAGTACAAGTATTATAATTTAACATACAAATTGTTATGTTCCTCTAAATTAATCTATAAATGAAAGCTTTATGTGGTTTAATTATCTTTTAAATGAAAACATTTTATCTATAGATCACAGAGAGTTGTTACATGTATATATAACATGATAAATTGCTTGAATTTTTAACTCTTTATGATCTGAATATAAAAAACATTAAAACTTGTTAATACATGTAATTGGATTCCATTAAAATTCATAATAGAACAATGTTGCGTTGGGATTGTTTGTTGTTTTTCTTTTTATTAGATTCTTTGTTCTATGGCGCAGTCTCTGAGCTTGTTCAAAGCATTAGTTTTCTAAGAATGCAATAAATAGTTAATTATTCAGTAATTTTTGGAACTTTTGCCAAATCTAGTTGTTAAAACCAAATACAAGTAGTTTTAAGTGAAATATTAAGTAGACAACTCCTATTAAAATCTAGTTTGGTTGCTAAGAGATTTTCATATTTTTGAAGAGTATGGGTCCAACATTATGTAAAAAAATAGAAAATACAGCAAAAAATCTAAATGTAGAAAATCATAATTTAAGGTTCATCATCCTTAACTCATTAACCCCCCTCCCCCAGGTTATATTTAGACCTGCCCACTTCAAAGAATGGTTAAGTCCAATGTCAGAATTCAGGGGTGTATGATTTTGAGCCAAAATTTTATAATAATTTTACATGTGATACTAACATGGTAACTCCTGAATCATGACAGTAGACCATGCTATCTTTTGATCTGGGTGAGTCTAAAAATGACAACAGGGGTTGATGAGCTAAGTCTGAGTATGACGCTGTACTATGGGGATTGAACCTGGGACCTTCTTCTTGCAAGTTAGACCCTTTACTACTACTACTACTACACACATGACCAAGCTTTAAAAAATTCAAATACATGTACAGATCAAACTTTAAGTTGATCTAATCAGTCAACTAACACATTGTTTCACTTTGTAAAATTCTTATATTTTGTAATTTTACTTATTTACATTTTTATAAACAAAATAAAAAATGAAAAGATAAAAGAAAATAAAAATAAATTGCTAAAATTAAAACTTGTGTTAGAGCTTTTATGTGTGGTGAGTCTTGAATTTTAAAAAATTGTCTTTGTTTTGTGTCTAAATATTAAAAGAATTTCCCGTTTTAGTTACATTACATGTTTTTTTCACATGTATATATAGCACTACTGATTTAACCAATGTTTTTTTTTTAAATACCAAAGAACTGATGTAACTGATAAAGAACTATTGTTTTATTTTTCAAGTTCCAGTAATAAATGAATGTCATGAAGTTTTTATCTTAATGTAAAATCGGTTCCGCATTGTTAATCTCCTTCATTTGTTCTCTATTGATATAGCTTAAGAAATGATAGTTTACGATCTAAATCAGGGGTATAATTTGACATAGAAGTAATCTAACTGACTGACTATCTTCAGTAAAATTGTTGTCATTCAATGTATCTTTCTACATTACATGTGATAAAACCAAGTGTATAATACATGTAGATCATGAAACTGAAAATTGTTTTTGTAATGGCAAATCAGATAAAGCCCTAATCTGGCTTTAAATGAGAGGGATGACAATTTGAGATTATGTCACTGACCCAATGAAAAGTCTTACCCAATTATTAGATTTGAAATGCTTCAATGTCAAATTTTTTATATTCTTTTTTTTTTCAGGTTTTTGTTTATTATCTCCCTTGAATGCCTATCGGCTTATATATTGGCCTATACATAGTAGATTTATTATGAATGCAAACATTTACATGGCACTTGCGCTAGAGCCCACGATGATACATTGGAAAGTGCCAGCAAGTGGCAAAAGCATAAGAGACAAGTCACAATGTACATCACCATTAACCTTTAATAGAAGCCTAAACAAAACAGTAAAAAGTCCATAACCATGTGCTTATCCTGCCAACAGAACTTAAATGTACATGAATATGTACATGAAGTTATCATTTTTTCATCATTTATATTTCAAAAGTTCAGACATTTGTGTTTATAGATGAAAAAAAGACATAAAACAGTAGCTAGAATTATTTTGACATGATGGAATAATTCTATTTCTTAAACAAAGAGCAGTTATTAAATGTAAACATTCATATCACATCACATATTAGCCCAAGTGCTCAAAATCAATCAGCCCAAGGGCTTAATATCAGACATATCGAGGGGTCAATATCAGACCGAAGGCTCAATATCAGACTGAGGGCTCAATATCAATCCAATGCCTAAATATCAGCCCAAGGTTTCAAATTCAATATCAGATCAAGGTCTCAATATCAGACAAAGAGTTAAATATCAGACTGAGGGCTCAATATCAAACCAAGGGCTTAATATCAATCTAAGGCCTAAATATCAGCCCAAGGTTTCAAATTCAATATCAGACAAAGAGTTAAATATCAGACTGAGGGCTCAATATCAACCCAAGGGCTAAATATCAGACCAAGGGATCAATATCAGTCCAATTAAGGGATCAATATCAGACCAAGGGCTAAATATCAGACAGGGCTCAATATAAAAAATGTACCTAAGAGTAAGAGATATAAACATGTAGATGGTGTCGTTTTCTCAAACGAGCCTGAGGTTCAAGTAATTTATCCTCAAGTTACAAAATAATAATAATAATAATAATAATAATAATAATAATAATAATAATAATAATAATAATAATAACAATAATAATAATAAACTGGAAAGCCTTAATTTTTTTCTGATGGCATTTCTAATTTTCAAGAGTATTTGTCTGCAATCAAAGAATAAAATTTTGATTCTTTTTGTCACTATCAACTTTACTCATACATTTTGTTTTCTTTCATTATTAGCAATTATATGATAACATTACTAAGGAAAAAAAGTCTGATATAATGTTGAACCTTTTGCCTTGGAGGTATCTAGCTATTTCAAATGGAATTTCTAGGCATTTTTTTTAACTTGTCTACCCCTACAGCCATAATTGGACTCTCATGTCCATGGTCAGAATTCAGGAATGTATGATTCAAAATCCAAGTTTTGGAATAAATTTATATGGAATATAATATTAATTTGTTCACACTTCAATCATGACATCAGACCATACTGTTCACTGATTTTGGAATGTGACCACAGGGGTTACTGAATTAAAAGACTGTCTTCCCATGCAAAATAATACTTGATTAAAAATTTCCCCTAGAATTTAAGTACATTTTTTCTAATATTGTCATATATACTAATATAGAAGGCATGGGAACTCTTGAATATCTGATCAAGAAAAAAGACTCATATTTACAGCTACATGTATACATAATACAGTGAAACATGTCTTGTAAGACCACTCTCAGGAAAGACCACCTGTCTTATGAGACCATAATAAAATAAAACACTTAGTTATATACTCAGTTAAAAAAAAACTCTTTTGAGTTTTGACAGGTCATCTCTCTCATGAGAGACCACATTTCAGTAGCAGATGAAGGTGGTCTCTCAAGACAGCTTACACTGCACCAGATAAATGCTATAATATTGCACCAGATAAAGTACCTTAAATCTTAAACTATGCTATAACTTGACAGTGTGGTTATCACATTCAAAATACGATATTAGGGAAAGTAAAGCTGCAACTTATTTATGCATCTGTTGACACTTGTGTTCAAATTTTGAATTCACAGTTTTCTCAATTAGTGTTAATACATGTAATTGCTTTCTTTTTTTTTCAATTGTAAGTGAGAGTCTGAAAGTCTTGAACAAAACTGTTTGAAAGTATTGAAAAAAGCCGTACATGTAGTTATGAAAAACACTATTTTGTTTTGATATCATTTAAATAGAATTTTACATGTACATGTAGGGTTAAGTGATCAATTTCCAAATCAATTTACTTAGAATTACACTACTAAACACAGATATTATACTATGTAAATGAAAACACAGAAGATATATATCCCATTTAAGCCTTCTCCTCTAAGCCTTGACACCAGTATCTAATTCATCTGTTGTTTATGATAAAATACTACAATAAAAATTTTTCACCTAAAAAGGTACCGTAACAGAAAAACACACAAATTAATTTCAGTTCAATAAATCAGACAACAGACGACAAAGTAAATATATAAAAAATCAATCAGAACAACATGCAAAATATAGTTTTCTATAGGAAACTAAACAAAAGTGTTTACTGATACCTGCCAACGAGATGCTGCACCAAGATTTAATTTTTCGTCTTTATTGATATACCAGTGATAATATTGACATTGGAAAAATACTTTATGATTTATTAGTCTGCTTTTCATATGAAAGGAATATTACCCGGTATTCATGTATTTTGCAAAAAATTTACCTTTTCATTTTTCTTTTAGCAGATTTCAACTACATATAAGGCTTTCTATATAAAATGTGATATAATTAACTACCAACAAAAAGGCAGTATTTTAATTTTACATTTCCTTCGACCTTACGATACACAATGAGAACCTTTATTTGTGCTTCTCTTGCAGCACAAAAGATGTTTTTGTTGAACACAATATCATTTTTCAAAGAGGCTAACTCAAACATTTTTACTTGTCATGTATATATTTGAAACATACTCTGTAAACAAACAATGTGTAAATGAAACTACATAAAACGTCCAAGTCTGCAAATAAAACTTTTTTGCAGAAAGAAGAAATTTTATCAACTATAATGATTTTAGTTTTTGTTACACATGTATGTACTAGAATGAAAATGTTGGTACAAAAAGTACATTTCAATGCATAATGTAAAAGACCCTTTTAAATCCACAAGTTTAGATTGTAAAAATTATTTACAGTGCCACAATTCAAAAGAATTTTAAGGAGAGAAACTAACACACCCACCCCCCAACAATGCATGAAATTTTGTCACTTGTTTGTTCTTGATTAATATTAGTTAATATGTTGCATACTGTTAAAAATATCCTGCCCATTTTATTTTACATGAATGAATAGTAATACAATTTGGTACATGTGTTGATACAATTAATTACTTTATAAATATTTCTTGTATATTTGCAATTGTACTTTACCTAGATATATTATAATATAATGTTACTATGGCAGTATGGGAAACTAGTCTACTTTTAATTTGGTTATCTGATGGAATTTTGAATGAAAAACCATCTTACTTTTCTTTTAGATTACATTTCACTATTTTTGCAACATTTCAAATAAATAGAATGCTTGATTCATGATTGAAAATTGTAAAAAAAAATAATCCTCTCAATTAAAGCTTTCATGTCTTCAAATGAAAACTATGTTGTCAGTAAAATAAAAGAAGTTGGATAAAAAATTTTATTGTCATGGGTAAAATAAACTGTCCTACGAGTTACCTTTTCCCCGATTTGGCCCATTGGAATTGAAAATTTATTTACCAACTGAAAGAGGACAGTAATCTGTACAATAATGGATCTGTTCACCTCTGTAAATATCATGTTTATTAATAATAACAGAAAGATTCTTATGGTCTTTTGTGACTTTACAGGATAATACATGTACATATGATGACATGTCCATTGTAATTTGTACATGTATGTTATTGATTTTCCACATTCTTTTGGGAATGGGCCTGGGCCTTTTGAATTAGAAATTTTAGCAATATTTTACTGAAATTAGGAAATCTAGAAATGCTCTAAAGTGTGTGAAAATACAAGAATATCCTCAAATTCAGTGTCGTTTGACTTAAATTGTAAAATTTCTACTGCAAATTCAGGAAAACACAGTGCCTTTTCATTGGGAATGGGGCCTTATTTTTGCTCATATAATAGGGTGGAAAACCCATGTTCACTGATTATTACTCTATTTAAAAGTAAGTAAGTAAATTATTTACTTATTATTCTATTGTAATTATGATATACATGTACTTGTTGCATTGTGAACAAATATTCAAAATATTTTTCAAATATTAATTTCAAATCAAGGATGGCCTCCTTCCTCTCAGTCTGACTCTCTATAATAACTGTACCAGATATTCAATAATTCATTTTGTTATTTCTATTATGCTTTCCATCTTGGAGAATGGAGAAGGGGCACAAGGATTATAAGCTACATGTATGCCTTCTTGCCAATCTTGTTGTTTAAATATAAAGTGAAACTTATATATAATGACCGTCTTAGGGAAACAACAAAACCAGTATTGATAGGGAGGTGGTCTTTAAATAAAGTTGATTTGTACACAAATGGTCTTTATACACAGATGGTCACTAAAACAGATTTTACTGTATCTTGAATTGAGTTAAAACTATGGATGCATTATAATGTACCTTTCTACTTTCAGCCTTAAAAAACTGTTTATTAATTGCCATTGGTATGATTATTTTCAAATTAGAAATAAATAATTAATGTTAGTTTATTTTACAAGTCCTAAGACTTTTTAACTGGAGTAAATCAATTTTCTAACACACTTGTCTCTCATACTTAAAATAAAATAAATATGGAAACACAAACACACACATTCAAGAGAAGTTACAACAGAAATTGAATTTTTTGTAGTTTATCTTAAATTTTTATCATTAGGCCAGGAGATCCAATATTCAACTGCAAGTTTTTGGTATTGTCTAATCTAGATTGTTTACATTCTGATTATCTTTGTATTTAAGTGATAAATATATACATACTCCTGCACAACATCATACAGCTGGTATATATGAAACACAAGTGGCCTCATGTGCCTCAGGCTCAGCACTGTGTGATCATGTTATGACCTATGTATCATTATTTCATTTATATTTAAACCTGAAACTGTGTTAATTTGATAGGGTTGATGTCTAAATGTGCATTTTCTTACCCGTTCACGCCCTGGTCTTGACAGCCTTACTTCTTGACTGTCTTTATTTAATTGTATGTCTTTTCGCGTGTGTTCCAGTGCTTTTTCAATGGCCTCTTTCCCACGATTCAAAGATTTTATTTCTTCATTCGTGTCCAACAAGCTTTCTCTCAGCTTAGCGACAATTACTCTAACTTCTCTTGTGTACCTGTGAATCTCTTCATTACTTAGTTGTGCTACTGTATCCCTTAAATGAGGCAAAGGATCCAACGATCTTCCAACATCACAACATTTATCACTTTTATTCACAATCGTTTGAGACAGTTTTATTCCTTTCAGTGTGGAATTTCTCCATGATTCAGGGCCTATCGTGGTGGCAGCTTTCGTTCCCAACATATTTAATTTTCTCCTTCAACCTCAAACATAAAAGCTGCCTTCCACGCAGATGTGACTGTTTGTATTGTTCTGTACACTACAGGTAACCTGTTATTACATCGGCGTCGTCTTCCCTGTGACGTTGCTCTTGGATACCAAACTCATAGTAACTTCCGTTCGTTCCGCACTTCCGCTTTAAAATTATGTAATATTTCATTGGTCAAAAATATTTTTTCATTTTCTTTGAATTTCATTCTAATAATTTCGTGTATGCGTGTGGATGTAATTTTGATTCAAATCTAGTTTTCCCTGTAACATTGTTATTTTTTCTAAACACATTTTATTCACCAAAGGTCATGAATGGGTCAAGCGTATGAATGCAGTTTTCTAAATGAAGCATTTATCGTAGGCCGTTTATCATTCACTTATTTCTCTAATCTTGTTTCCATTTTTATCAATTATGTTTCTGATATTATAACATTTAAAATTCACCAATGGATGGTAAATACTGTAGTGTGACAGTTCTCGTAGATAACCTTCACCTTCACTTACCGTCGCCTCGCACTTGTCAGTTGTGTGACGTCACCGGCTAATTGGTGTGTGTTGAGCAGAGGTGTATCCGGAAAAAGGTAAAACATATATACAACACTTAATCCATGAAAATTCCCAACAAAAACACACTGGAGTCGTTGAAATGTCTTCCATACATAAATGGAAGCTAGACTCCCATCAGAATGTGGGCAATTTAACAGAAAATGGTGAATTTCATGATAATCGGGGATCGATCAATATAGAAAAAACCGACATTCCAGTGTGGAAACGGAATTTACTCAGGAGGAGTTCAGTCGATGACAGTAAGATAAATTCTGGTTTTGATAATAACAACACTAACAAAAACGAAAATACTAAGGATGGCTATTCAAGTGTGAGGCCGTCTAAATTCCTCAGTCGAGAAAGTGACACTTGTTTAAACTCAACACAGGATACTGTTAAGATGGGTAAGGATAATTTATTAAGACCCTCCCCGGATGAAACTTTGAACAATGTTGATAGCTCAGGAAATGTAGTGTCAGCCCATCTTAAGCATGTACATAGTAATCCATTCTTTCAAGAATATGGTGGTATAATTCATCCTCATGGACATATCTATGATGATTCTTCTATAAAGGGGCAAAGTGTTGCGAGTCATAAATCTGTAGATGACCATGTAAATAATGAAGATGAATATGGGCCTGTCTCAGGGTTTGTCAGTAAACTCCGTAAAAAATTTTCTGTCTTAAGTGTTCAACAGGATGAAGATGGGTTACGTCAATTTCCAACAAGGAAATATGCAAGTGTAGAGAATTTATGTGATACGACTCACAAACAGAAATCATCGATTGATAAGTCTCCTGCATTTAATTGTCCCATTGTATCATTTGATAAAGTTAATCTCTCAAAAAATAAGCCCAAAATAGTGCCAAAACCATCAGCTGTAAAATCTTCGAGAAAGTATAGTGAAGGAGATACATTTAAATCACAACACAGAACAAACCGCCAAGAACAAAATGAGCATGCAGACCTGGATATAGGACGTGATGATATTATAATCATTGAACATTCTAAACCTTCTACAAGTCCGAGATCAAAGAAGGATCCTATAGTAAATGACATGGAAGTTACAAAGGTCAGAACTCTGAAGGAAGACAAAGGTAAAGATGAACTTCCAAAGCCAAACACTGTATCATCATTTCGTTCAATGTTTGAAAAAAATGTTTCTAAACAAAACATTTTACCAGATACACCAAAATTGAAGACTACTACAACTGGAAAAAATGCAAAACAGTTGACTGTAAAAGCAACTGCAGGGAATGAATCACCATTGTCTTCCCCAGTAAATAAGTCTCCAGTTGGAAGCTTGGCCAATACAGAAATTTCAAAAACTGTTTCCACAACTGTTGAAAAATCTTCATCAGAATCGAACATAAAACCAAGTACAATGAAGGAGAGAGCTCAGGAGAATCCTAGAGTTTTAGATTCACCAGTCACACGGAAAAAGTTACAGGCTCAAAGTAAATCTATATTTGATTCAGAATCAATAAAATCTAAGAAAAAAGAACCTGCTTTGAAGCAAATTCTTCTGACTGACACTAACACAAGTAAAACTGCTGAGATGCCTGCGTCTCGGATAAATAAAACCAAAATTCAGGTTAAGGTGAAGGAGCCTAAATCGGAACTGAAGTCCAAGGACAATACATTTGTTATAAAAACAAAAAATTCTGATTCAAAAGTATTTGAAAGCAAAGAAAACATCAGCAAACCCATTGTTGAAGAAAATAAAAAAACACAGGAATATTTTCCAAACAAAAGAGAAATATTTGATTCATCTTTGATTGAGGCGAGCCCTAAAAAGGAAGTTAGGAAATCTGGTAATACACCTAGGGTTGAATCAGAAAGTAATGTGTCTGAAAAAATCTCTCTTGAGAAGAAAGAAATCTCCCAATCTGTGTCTTCTTCTATAGTAAGCAGCCATGGAAAAAGAAAAAAGGCACCACCTAAGCCGCCATCACCTGTTCAAAAAGCTGAGGACAAAATCATTAAAGATAATGCAAGTATTTCTAGCAATGATATTAAAGTTGAAAAATCTGTGAAACAGAATGAATCAGTTAATTGGAGAGATAACAGTGTTACTGTATCGGAAAGTAACACCATATCGGAAAGTGCAGTTAACACTAAGCCAAGAAATACTGGTTTGACAGATGTATCTGATATTAAAACGAGAGTTAACAATAGTGATTCAAACATTCCAAGTTTTGTTCCTCTACCATCAGAAACAAAAAACAAAACACCATTGCCCCCTAGACCGGAGCAAAAACCATTACCACCTCTAAACCTCTCACAAAATGACAATCGTACAGAAACAACCACAAATAACTTCTCCCCCATAAATACTACTGATTCATCCCCCACTAGAGGACTCCCATCTGTAATAAGAAATCGCCTCAAGAAAAAGACAAATGATATAGAAAAAGAGTCTGTAAAAGCTGAAACACAAGAGGAAAGTGACGATGATGATTCTCAACATAGTCTTATAAAACCTAGCCAGTTACTAAATAGTCCTTTTGTAAACGGGTCGACTGACTCTCCAGTGCCAAGCAAGAGAAACAAGAAAAATGACCAATTGACAAAAGACAATTCGAAAGAAATCAGTAAATCAGACTCCTCTGAAAGTAAATCTTCCCCCATGAAAAGCAAGACCCCTTCTTCTAATATAGAGGATCTTATACGAAAGAAAAGGAGTAGTCCCGCAGCAGTGTTTGACTCTAGTAATATAGTTCCAGTGGCTAAACCAAAAGTCAATGGTGTGCCTCCTTTAGATCTGACAGACTTAATAAGTGAAAAGAAGAATCATAGGTATCAAGAAGGATACATTGATACCAAGATAGAACCATGTAAGATAGTCTTCCACGGAGCTGGCGTCAAATTTCAATCAAACCCATTGAAGAAAACGAGAAGTGGGGCAAAGGTAAGATTAACTTTATGTACCGATATACCTTTTAAATTCTTGTTATGTAATTGAAGAAGTTTCTAATTTCTTATGAACTCTACAGATATTTTGTGTTAATACGGTGATAATATGAGTACTTTTGTACAAGTACTAATATCAGTTTGAGATCCTGTGTTTGTTTCTCTCTCACACTTGTGGCAAGTTATGTAGAACAACTGTATATAGCGATGTATTGTAAATCATAATTAGTACATGTATTAGTACAATGTATCTGTGTGGGTGCATGTGTGCATATATGCATGTATGTGTGTTGGTGCGTATGTCACTGTGCGTGCACATGTGTGTGTGTGCATGGATATTGAAATCTGACTAGTGTACATGTACAAATGTAGATCCAATAACGATATAATTAAAACATGATATTAATAATATAATACTGTAATGTACATGTAACAACAAGTAGACTGAATATATAGATGTTGAAATATGACATGTTAACAGTGTAAAGAAAGTAATGAGACAATAGTGAAAGTGACAACTGTGTTGATATCAAAGATAACATGATTAACCCCGACAGTAGTGTGTTGATATCAGGTAATTGTTTTGACAGCTGTAGAGATCAACATTATCATACATTGTACAGTGTTATACATGATCATTGTAGATGTTCTAGCTAGGCAAGTTTTCTTAGAAAAGGGGCATTTTTTCATGTTTTTTTAAATAAGGGCACCTGCTGTTGCAGTTTCTGTCAAAAAGGGAAAGGTGCATCAAAGAACATCTTCATTTCCACACTTGGTACATTTAATAAATTTTCATACAGGTACATGTATGATTCATGTATATGTACAAATGTATAAATAACAGTATAATTAAAATATGATATCATTTTATATATTATAGTGTACATATTCAGTCTGAAATATAGCAGAGTTTTTGAAATTCACTGGTCTTACCAGAAAAACCGGTAAATTTTACAAAAGCCCAGTGAAATCTATTTGATAACTGGTCCAAATGACCAGTAATTTTCCATTTCATTTCAATTGTGTATAAACAGATGATATATACAGACCAGTAAAACAAATTCTTTGGCCAGTGAAATTCCTTTATTCACTGGTCCAGTTGAACAGAAATTTTTTTTTTTCAAAATGTCTGATATAGCTACAGTCAAACTTGTATATAAAGACCGCTCAGGGGAAATTACAAAAACGGTCTTTAAAGACAGGTGGTCTTTATATACAGGGTCACATGAGATATGAAATCTTAGGTATCGGAGATGGCTTTTTATTATTTCCAACTACATATTTCTTCCATGGTTAGATATTTCATTTATTGATTAAATGGATATTGTATTTAAATACCAAAGGGATTTTCTTAACTCCAGGGTCTGGAAAATATTCATTTTTTTTAAAAAAAAAATACAAATTTGGAATATTTGCATCTTTTTGGGAAAATACAAGCCATTTTTGCATTGGGAAGGGTCCTGTAACCATACCAAAAATAGTCATAGAAAATCCCTGTAGCTAATACATGCATAACATGTAAATAATAAAAAAAATTATAACAATGAAATAATTCAATGTTTTAATAATTTAAATTAATTTATGATGTAATTGAATTATACATGTACATCGAGGATACGGCACATTATTAAAACTGAGACAAATATCTAAAATGTGCTCAAAGTCGGTGGTCTGTGTTGTTAAGTCACACGAGTCAGAAGTGTAAGAATATACAGAAAGATGTAGGTAGTTGAATTTTATTTAATTATCATTTTATTAGACGTAATCCAATGCTACGAGCGCCGGCGATTTTACTCTTTGGATTGAGATGTTGACTTGCTAATAAAGTGATGTTCGATTAGTTACAGCATACCAGAATACGAGAAAACAAATAATCAATCATTCAGCGATGATATTTAAATGCTCCTGTTCGTAAAAACACCTTGTCACAAGCGTGTCCATTCTGAATTTTTTTCCTTTTAAGTCTTAGTCTTTCGCCGATTAAGTAATCATCCCCGGAAACTTTGGTCATAAATTGATGATCAAAAACAAAACATCAATCAGTCAGCAATGATTGATAGTTCCAGGTTGTAAAAACACCCTGTCATAGAGCACGTACGAGTGCCTAATTACTACCCGGGTCGTTAATTGACACCTCCAGGTGTGTTGTGACTGTCGAAGCCTCGTGTATTTCGCCATGTTGTTGATTAAGTCTCGAATTGTCCCGCGAGAATTATGTACGAGTTATCTCCCTTCCAAGAGTAGTAAGTGTATAAGCAGTCGCTATACGCTAGTAGGACAACCACCGGCGGACAAAATACAGCGGTCGCCGGTCGCGTAAGGCAGGTGGTCGCTATAAAGGGGGCAAATATATAGTTATTCTCAAGGGGCAGTCAAAATACGGTCGTTATGGACAGGGAGTCGTTATATGAGGGGGGTCGCTAAGGCAAGTTTGACTGTATACAGATGATTACTTTTTTTTGAAAAGTATAAAGTTGAATACTATAGGGAAGTAACTTTTTATTTGATTGATTAAGACTTGATTTTGCTTTGGAATCATCCAAATGATCAGGGAATGGGATAGTGGAATAATCCAGTAAAAAGAAGTTATTCACGTGTGTTTGTGTGTTTACTTGTTGTTACTTTCTAGTACAACTACATTTTACTAGGGTTTAATGATTTGGTACAGGACACAATGCTAATAGTTCACAGGTATGACTGAGGTTTAATGATTTGGTACAGCAAAAACAACACTGCAGACACAATGCTAATAGTTCACAGGTATGACTGAGGTTTAATGATTTGGTACAGCAAAAACAACACTGCAGACACAATGCTAATAGTTCACAGGTATGACTGAGGTTTAATGATTTGGTACAGCAAAAACAACACTGCAGACACAATGCTAATAGTTCACAGGTATGACTGAGGTTTAATGATTTGGTACAGCAAAAACAACACTGCAGACACAATGCTAATAGTTCACAGGTATGACTGAGGTTTATACATGTGTTGATGCCAAGTAATTATATATTGCTGAGGATGAAATAAAGGGTCAATATCTTCATCATGGTTGATAAATCTATTTATTGACTTTGGCTGTTCATACATTTTTGTACAATATATATATATATATATATATAGATAGATAGATAGATATATATAGTTAAATACAATTGTGTCATCATTGTGGGTTAGTTTGGTTAAACATCTGGAGGCAATAATGTGTTAAAATAAAATAATAACTATCTCAGTATCTGAATACCAAATAAAATCCTTATGTTTATCACATTATGCATACATTGATGTGTACACACATTGTGCATCATTAAAGCATTTTATGATATATTTTATTACATATATATATACCTACATTTTGTATACATGTACATGTATATAATGTACAATGTACCGTAAATGCATATATCAAAAACATAACTCTGTCGTAAGTGTGACATTTTTATTTCAGGTTTACCGGTATTTAACAATGAATCTTCAAAATAACAATTTCTTTCAATTAGAAAAGAAAGATTTGCCAGAAATTTTCTGTGTGGACTAATTTAAGATTTTCCTTAAAAAAATGGAAGGAAATATTTTATTAAAAAAATAAATAACAGGCTTTTTTATCATTTATGTCAATTTTTGTGAAAATGCCATTGGCAACACAGTTGGGAATTTCATCATGAATTTGTACCAAATTGGGATAAAGAGTATGCACTCATGTAATGGAATCTCCTTCTAAAATCCTTTCCTGTGTATCAATTGATTTTTTCATCACAGTGACAGTCACAGTCTGTACATGCCAGATTGAGAATTTTGTTCATCAAATTCAGAAAAAACCCATATACATGCATTAGCAATGGGAATGGAGCCGTCAATATTGGCCCTGTGCAATCCATACTGCATTCAAATACATGGAGCAAAAGGCCAGAATTACCATCAGTAATATAGCCAAATCTTAATTATAAATGAAATAAAAATCTTGAATAATATAAAAGGAACAAAAAAGGGAAAGTATATCAATTCATTTATACCAATATCAATACATGTACATGTACTTCCAAATATCCAATATAAATTGAATTGGAAAAAAAATCCTGCATACATGTAACATATAAAAGGAGAAAAATGTAATTAACAAATTAAGGCACAATTACATAATATATTACATGTAATTAGGTTTCTCAAATATCAGACCACAAAAATATACAGAAAAAAATTGATACTTTATTGATGGAATGAAAATAAATTTGACATGTACATATATAAATATTTTATGTGATTAGTAGCTACATTGTACATGATGTCATAAGATTTATTTCCAGTTGTCAATTTCTCCAGTCATATGCTTGGAGGCAAGTTCCTCAGTACAGTTAAATACTAATGTGTGTATGTTTCAGGCTCTGGTATGTGCATTTCTACAAATGAAAGTAAATTACAGCATCTTACACAGTCACGACAGTAAATGTACATTTCAAACATTTTACACATGTACACTGGGATCCTAGGCTGATTTTGGGTCCGGTTACAGGACCCATTCCTAATGCAAAAATGGCTTGTATTTTCCCAAAATTATGCAAAAATTCCCAATTTTGAAATTCAGAAAAAATTAAATTATTTTCAAACAAATGTCTCAAATTATAAGTATTTCTATTTTAGTAAAATTGTGATATTTTCCCAATTTTCTAGTCCCTGAACCCAGAATTTTGGCAGTAGGAAAATCCAGTACATTTCAAGTTTTCTTTCACAGTCTAAAATAAGATATTTATAATTTCTATTTAAAACTGAAATTGTTTTATTACATTGTTTTAAAATTTGCATCCTAAGTCTAAAACTTTTTCTTAAGATTGGCTAATCATGAAATTTGATTGGCTAAGAATGCCAAGTTGAGAATTTTCTCAAACCAACAATGTACATGTATAGTGTATTCTCAAGTTTCATAATGCTAAACCCAGGCCTAGGTCTATGTACAATGTATGTCCGACTGCATCATACATTAAATGGTTAAGCTGCTGCATTAGCTCTTTTGTTAGTTTTTACATACATGCACATACAAGTACATCAACTTTAGCAGTTTTTTGTACATTGTTTTGCTTTTTGTAAAGTCATGTATCTCAGTTACAAATTGTAATCACCATACAACTTTAGTTTTTGCGAAAATTGAATTGTTTATCCTACATATGTACACATGACAATCCATGAAAAGACAAATTTGATATAAGTAAATTGAGTTAGAGTACTTAACTTACCTCTAGGTATATATATTCACATTTAAGATATTTTATTGCTTTGAAGATATACTTAAAATAGATTTTATAGGCCATGATTTGGAATTGTGATTGCTTCAGATGCATCACTCCATCAGTAACTAATACTACCGGACATATTGGTATCAGTACATATAAAATTGTACACCGTTGGTTGATCACATTCATGTTTTAATGTAAAGATGAACCTCTGATTGTGCTGCAGCAAACTACTTATTTACATGTATATACTATACATACATGTATGAGTGAAAAAGTATGGTCTGCTACTTTCTCTCACTCTCTCTCTCTCTCTCTCTGTCTCTCTCTCAATTTCCCTCTCTCTCAATTTCTTTATCTCTCTTTCTATCTCTCCCTTTCTCTTTACATGTACCTCTGTCTATCTGTCTGTCTGTCTGTCTCTCTCAAAGTATTCAATAAGACACCAGTATCAAGAATATACTGCACGTAAATGTGTTAAATCGAGAATAAAAATCCCCAAATTTGTAGACTTCATTATGAAATGCCTTTTAATTAACGATGAAGTAAAATACAAATGACCGAAAAATATGAATATTTTGGAAACAGAAATCAATATATCATTGTCCATACCAGTTTGTATTAAGCATATTACAAGTAATGATTGTAATTGGTAGAAACAAATAAGTTACATACATGTACAGTACATAGTACATGTAGTGATGTACACAGAAAATCAGGAGAGCTCAGGTCCACTTAAAATCCAAAATTTACAGGTTTCTGTGGAGTGACAAAATCAAAAACAATTTTAAAAAATGTAAAAATCTAGGACCAAAAATAATTTTCACTTGAATATAAGTCTATCAAATGATGTTCCTTTTTTAAATTTTGTATACATTTTTTCAAGAATAAATGTTACATGCCATAAAAATATATAATATAGTGATATTACAGTTACACTTGTCTGTAACGGCCACTCAAAGCAACAAACTAAAGTAGCCAATATAGACAGGTGGGATTTATAAAAGTTTACATAGGTTACATGACGTTTGAATGGCCTTTATAGGCAGGTGCCCTTTATACAGATATGGTCTTTAATGTATATATCTGGATGTGTAATTTTTTGGCAGGTACTGTACACATATAAGGTGATATTGCAGAGTTTTTGAAATTCACCAGTCTTACCAGAAAAAAACGGTAAATTTTACAAATGTCCTGTGAAATCTATCTGATAGCTGGTCAAAATGACCAGAAATTTTCCATTTTATTTCAATTGTGTATATATACAGACCAGTAAAAATTTGTCTTTGACCAGTGAAATTCCTTTATTCACTGGTCCGGTTGACCAGTAAGTTTTTTTTTTATTTCAAAATGTCTGATATTGTTCTCAACCTGAACAGTAAAATATTAAACCACATTAGAAACAATACCTGTATACATGTATATAACTATCGGTCTACATACAAATGTACTGAAACATTTAAACGACAAATCTCCTGATTAAAATCATTGGCGTTGACAACTTCTGAGGGGACACTGTACATGACTTTAAGAGAAGTTAAATTTCAATCCATTTGTAAAGCTTTTCAAGTACAGGTAATTAATCACAGTTGATTTCAATCAGACAAAGTTAGTGATAAGTTTATTACCTGGTGACTAGGACATAGGTCAGTATTGTAACCTCTGTAATTACCTGTGCTAGATCTATAGGATATGACTGTAGTATGGTCATGTGTACACTCAAGGTCACTGTGGACATAGAATTTTGTTTGTTTTTATATGCTTGGCTCATCTTTATCAGAAACATAATGGTGGCTAATTTTGGGGTTGATATGTGAAGCAAATGCTGGTTTATGTGTTAATTATGATTGATGATGTATAGTGTTCTATTTGTTTGTGTCAGTAGTTTGGTTTAGTTGTTACGTTGGCTGTGTTGTGAGAAAACCACTTTAGAGTATCACAGTAATGTCACATGATGATAGAGCATGATGACTTTAATTTACTATGACCTTAATTTTGACCTTGCTCTTCACCTTTGACCTCAAAATTCAAATTCCAGATTTTATTTACATTTTACAACAGTTTTTGAAATACAATGCTTCACAATTTAGCCATACTCCTTTAGTGGTTTCTTATTTAATGGTGAAGAAGAGAATAATGATGAAATCATACCTTCACAGCTGCAGCAGCCTTGTAAATGTACATTGTATTTAACTAAACAGGTAAACTTTCCATATGTAAATAGCTTTAGGACCTACATTTTAGTGGATTTTAGATTCTAAGCTGGCTAGAAATGACTTGTGTCTCTATCACACAATGCTCTATAAACCATTTTGCTAATGAGGTCCCCCTTTATTGATTTTAGAGGTATCGAAACATTACACCCCTAGATCTAAAGATCCCTCGCTGAGTCACTGTAAGTGAAGTTCAGTAGAGTGCACAAATAGCTATTTATATGTACAAAGTGTAGATTATTTCTGACTTCATTTTATTTAACATTTTATCGATTCCAAAATGCAAATGGTTTAAGTTAAAGTTATCACGAGACTTCTGTTGAGGTAACACCCATAATTTAAGTATGTACATTTTACATTGTAGATAAAAGACGCTTATATTACACAATGCACAAAAGTGGGAGAGTTCTGAAAATCACTGAGATGTGAATTAAGGCAAAATAGATTAGAAAAGGTGATGGACAATTGTCTGAAAATGCCAGAATTTACATGTGAATAATGAAAAATAATTATGTTTTCTAATTGCTCAAACCCCAATTTTTTTTTTTACAAACAATTACATGTATATAATCAAAATAATGAAATAAAAGTTGAGCTTGAGTATTGAGTAAATTTGGTGACTCTGGCCCAGTGTTGTAATAACAATAGCAATTGTAACAGCTTGTACATCATACTGAAAATTTCAAACACTGTCTGAGATTTAGAACAGTCCCAATAACACTTTGCTAGAAGTGTGTGTACCTCTAACAGCCTAATACTATCTGTATTGACAAACTTGTAATCATTTCCGTTTAAGTAAGTACTAATTGATTAGTCACTTTATGTGCAGTCAACAACAAAACCCCGCTACAGGAAATTCATCATTATCATAGACATGCAATTGTTATTGATAAATAAAACAATAGAGGCCTTTTGATATCATAAATGTATAACACTAAACAACATGGTCTGTACTTCAAGGAGGTATGATTGACTTATCAACCCCGAAAAACAATGAACGCTTCTTTAAATAACTGACCATTAGACCAGTCCAAATGTGTCTTTAGGGGTGGCACATAAAAGCACTCTCATTGGCTAGGGTCCATAACATTTCTGGCACTTTGCCTAAAGTTTGTGGATTGGTTATGGGGCCTTTGAATAGTTTCAGAAATTAATCTGATTTATATAAATAAAATTGTAATGCACAGAAATTTCTTGTTAGTTGGTAGACAAAGTAGGCTACTAATGGCTCAGTTGATTGAGCACCAGATGTTCAACATGAATGTCCCTGGTTTGATTCCTGATCATGCCAGATTTTCTGAAGTGAGTTTTCGTCTTCTGTCCGCACAGATCTATACCTAGATGGTGGTTAAATGGTTTTATGATATGCAGTTTGATTCCTTCATTGAATTGTACAAATTTTTATAGTAGCCATTGGAAATATGGGCCAAGAAGGATACAGACTTATGCACTAGACATCTCGCTCCCTGCAGGGATCATGAGTTACAGAGGCTTTAAGTAGTCGTGTTGCTCATTATAATTATATCAAGCAGTAATGTATATATAGACTAGTCAATACAAGTTGAAGTGAAACATCTCACTGATGACAAGTTTATGTTGAAGAAAACCATTGAACATCTCAAGTGACTAATGCCTATGGTTTTGACTGATATGAAATGTTTCATCTTTTATAATGTGGGCATTATAAGAAATTTGTATATACATGTATTTAGGTATGATTCATACCTGTATGCATCAATTATTCCTATTAAACATCAAACTTAAATTAACAAAAGCTTTTAATTTGTGTAACATATTATACAGGTACTTACAGGTGTCTAATGGCGGATTCAATGGAACCACTATCAAATATCAGCTTCTCAATTTGTCCATGTTTATATGACAAGAGGAAGTGATACATTTTGTCACTAAAATCATGGATAATTGGTGTTCTATGCCACACCCAATATTTTTCTGTAACTAAACTGTTTAGATGTACAGTGAAACTTGTATATAAAGTCCCTCTTAGAGACACAACAAAAGCAGTCTTTATAGGGAGCTGGTCTTTATATAGAGTACACAAATGGTAATATTGGGGACAGCAAAAAACAGGCTTTATGACCAGGTGGTTTTTATACACCGATTGTTTCTAAAGCAGGTTTTACTGTATATACATATAAGGGTGCATGCCCTGTTGAAGATACAGGCATGTTACAAAATATGATTTGATGTGAAATGTTTATGGGAAAAGACAATCTTAAATTGTTGTTGTATAAGTGTTGTTTAACGTCCCACACAAGAATTTTTCACTGATATGGAGACGTCACCAAATGCCGATGAAGGGCTTCAGATTTTGGCCTATGCTCAGCACTTACAGCCATTGAGCAGCCTGAGGGTACTTAAACAAGCTGACAACAACTGTGACATGGGTCCTTATAGATAAATTCTAAAAGAAGCACATCTGTAAAATGATATGGTCAATTTAACATAAAAATCACTTTATATATATAAAACAATGTCTTTTAACATGGTGTGCTTGATTGACACAGTTTCCCCGTCAGCACTTCATGACTTTCAAATTCTAATAGAAAGCTAAGCGAATACTTGTACATCGTATAATGCATGTGTGATTTCCACAAGATCCAGATGCATTTCACGTATTTATCAGATATTTCTTTATTTTGTGATTTTTTTTTTTGGTGGTATCTATCAAGATATACATTAGGAAAAAAAAGTTAAATTAATATAGATGGTGTACATGTAAATTACAGTAAAACCTGCTATAGCAGACACCTTTATATAAGGATTGCCTGTTTATAAGGGCCAGTTTTTTTCAAGTCCCTTTACTTCAACTATATTGAACCTGTGTATAAGGGTCACCTGCACATAAAGCTCAATATTTTCTGGTCCCTTGGGTGACCCTTTATACAAGTTTCATTGTAATTGAATTTCATTTGATGTTACTGAAAATCAAAACTAGTTTTAAAGAAGTTTATAGACTGATAGATCGAAAACACATGCACACATACACTCACACACTCACATATAAATACACATACCACACACACACACACACAAAGTCACTCACATACATACAAAAGTATACACATACATATACTCTCTCACATACAAATATACATAACACACAAATACACATACCACACAAATACACATATACACACACACACACACAAATACACACACTCACTTACTCACATACAAATACACATTTGGTACACACATTCCTACCCAGCTATCTTTAACCTCAAAGGCATACCAATGAACAGTCTTGTCACAGACATAAGAAGCCACATCATTTTAATCTTCAGACCCGTAGTAAAGGTGTTTTATACAAGTACCTTGTCATATCCAGATTAATATACAACAACTGACAAATTTATGCATTACACCTATATTTTGTACAATTTATACAAAACCAGGACAAAGCCATCATAGATGCAAGGTTTAGGTTTTTTTTTACCTATTTGAAATCATTGATCAGATCACAACACAAAGTTTGTTTTCATCTGGTGTGTTGGCTTGATATAAAAATATTAGATCTAACTCAAAAAAACATATATAATCCAACGGATGTGCCAGTTATAATAATGGAGTGATGTCACCTGGAATATCTTGTATTGAAACCTCATACCTGAGAAAACATATACAAGAGCACACTAGTACTATAGCTATCTATAGGTAGGTAGGTACATGTAGGTAGGTAGGCTAATCGATTGATGGATCAATTGGTGGATGGATGAATGGATATAGAGATGGATGGATGGATATAGAGATGGATGGATGGATGATATAGAGATGGATGGCTATAGGGATAGATGGATGGATGGATAGATATACATGTTGGGATAGATGGATGGAAGGATGGATATAGAGATAGATGGATGGATTTAGAGATGGATGGATGTATATAGAGATATATGGATGGATATAGAGGTGGATGGATGGATATAGATATGGATGGATATATAGATAGACAGATAGAATATAGGTCAGGTGCATGTTACAGTGTAGGCATTTTTATTGTTAACATTGGCATTTGTGTCGTTAGCTTATAAACGCTTTTGTATGGTAATCATGTACACATAACACAGATTTTGATGGTAAACCTTTTTTATAAATGCATGCATGTACAAATATATAATTATGTATTACATGAACATTATCATAAATCCCAAGTGTGCTGGGGAAAATAATCATTTTATTAAGTTACATATATAAACACACATTGGTCAACACAGAAACGTTTGCCTCTGTGTTGGCCAATGTTAAAGAACCCTAATTGCAGTAGCATAAGTCGGTAGCAGAGGTCAAATTTTTTATTTTCTACAGCTGGTGATGTTCCTGTACTCCAAGTGAAAAAAATAAAGTACGATATAAATCAATCTATAAAACAAAAAACAACATTAATAATACTCATTTTACGCTTCACTTAACACAGAGATCTTAAATATGTATCCATTTTTTAATTTTGAATAATGTTTTACACCGCTCAACAAATCTTCAGTTTTTATTTGTGGAGAAGAGTACCCAGGAAGAGAATACCAGCCTTCTGCAATTAAACTGGCAAACTTTCTCACAAAAATCAGCTTAGAATCCAGCAGGGTTCAAACCTGTGCTGACCAGAAGTGAAGGACTTCTTGGTTGAAAGCATAATGCTCAAACCACTTGACCATGACAGTCCCCGGATATGTGTCTGATCTGTGTTTAATGTTTTTTTGGTTTATCTAAATGACAATTTGTCAGCTTTCTATCGCTTTCAGTCATATTGCTAATTGCTGTCTGTTATTCTACAGGTGTGACTCATGTACATTGTCTTTTTAAATTTTTCAACCTTTCAAAATCCACATTTTAATAGCAGTTGGGGCAGTCTGTCAAGACAGGCGTCATTGTATCAAATTTCAGGAAAGTCAGCTTAGTGTTCTTGAAATCATCAACCCCTGGAGTCACATTTAGACTCACCCATATTAATAAATAGTATAGTTTACTGTGATAATTAGGGAGTGAACAAGATCATTTTGCATGTAAAATTATTATAAAAGTTTGATACTAAATCATACCTCCTGAATTCTGAAAATGGACTTGGCCATTCTTTGAATTGGGTAGGTCCAAATGTGACTTCAGGGGTTGATGAGTTAGAAAGAGGTTTTATTTACAGAGGTATTTAACTGAGTTGTTTTAAAAATGTGATGTCAAAAGACAGGTGGTCTTTCATGACATTGGTCTCTCAAGACAGGTTCCACAGTATCTATGTAGTGGTTTAGATTATCCCCCTGGGGCAGGGATTCTATATATAGGCCATTGATGCCTTTTCAATTCTTATGTATTTCTGATGACAATTGTTTTAACTATGGAGTAAAAATTTAGTCCTATTTAGAAATAAGAAACAAATCAGAAATCAGAATCAGGAGTTGAGGTCTTTTTATGGGGATGCATAGGGGCAATATACAGTCAACTCCACTTATAACGAAGTGGAAGGACAGTATATTTAAACATCATTATAGCCAGATCTCGTTATTCGGATTCGTACAGTATAAAGTAAGAACTTCGCAGGGTGGAGATATCTCCTCGCTATAACTGGTATTTCGGTATGTTACTATGTACAATGCATCTGGTTATGAGTGGAGTTGACTGCGTGTATATGTATATACATTTATATATATATTTATAATATGCTCTTTGTGTTATGCAGCTTCATAACAGATTACATAAATGTTTTATATGTAACACGTATAATAAAGCCTAGCTGCGATTTGATTGGCTAATGGCAGCAAAGTGAACTACTTTTATTCACTACGTATGCTGACTTCATTCATCTGAAAGTTGGGGATGGCGTCACTTCATTCATCTGAAGGTTGGCGATGACGTCACTTCATTCATCTGAAGGTTGGGGATGGCGTCACTTCATTTGAAGGTTGGGGATGACATTATTTGGTGTTTGTGATGTCACTTGAACTTGAATGGGAACAATAGAATAAAACATGTGGTGTAGGTGATTTTAAATTTTTGTTGTTTTCAAGTCGGCAGTTTTGCTAATTTCAACATCTGATAAAGTATACCTAGATGCAAATAGCAATTTAAAATGTAGGCTAAATGTATGTATTCAAATATAAGCAATATTTACAATATGTTTTGTGCACTTATTATAGGCAACTATTTTTCCTATTTAGAACAATTGGTCAACTCGACAGAAAGGAGAATATAGATTCTCATCCTCAGTCATCAGAAAATGCTGCTTATATTGGATATGTTTAATGATATGATAAAAAAAATCTGTCATGAGTTTCCATTCATATCACATTTATGAAACTCCTTACGAATTTTCCATTTTTGCTCACCACAGGCTTGCAAAATGGAAAATTCAAAAAACTTGTATCATAAATGTGATATGAATGGAAACTAATTACAGATCATATATGTGTATACACACACACTGACACACACACACACATTTATGTATACATAATTGATAACAGCATACATTATACATGTACATGTGCAAACCTTGAACATCCTGCTTGTCATAGAAACATGACATTTGTTTGTCTTTGTTTCCATTTTCTCACACAAAGTCTGAGAAAATTCTGACATGTCGAACAAATACAGTATATATTAGTTTGTAAGATATTCATACATATATTTGTAAACATGTATAATAAATGATCTTAGCATTAAAACCAGGTTACAAGAAGAACGGAGAAATTATCTATGTAGACTAGACTCTGATTGGCTATCTTGTTTTATGGAGGCAATAAACAAAGTTACTGTATGGTCTCATGAGAGAATGGTATTAGAATATTGTTGTAATTACGTGGTGTGTTGTTAGGGGCATCTTTTCTTTTTCTGTGGTGTCAATGTACCTTGGTGACAAGGTATATCTAGTTTTCACCTGGCCAAGTGTCTAGTTTACCTGATTCTTAATGATGTGATGGAAAATATGTCTTGAGGAAACATCATTTTTGAGTGGATACTTACCGAGAGTCGATAAATAAAGTGATACTTGTATATAACAACCTCCTTAGGGACACAAGAAAACCTTTATAGAGAGGTGGTCTTTATATAAAGACTCATTTTTACACATATAATACTATTGGTGACAGCAAAAATGGTCTTTGTGACCAGTTGGTCTTTCTACACAGGTGGTCACTAAAGCAGGTTTTACTGTATGTTAAAAAAGCATAAGATAGTTATCCTGCATGTATAAATCACCTGACCATTGGGATAATCTTATTGAGGAAGATGACCTAATAGAAATACACTGACTGAGTTAGATCATCTGACTTGAGTTATATTAGGCCATCCGAGTTAGACCATCTGACCGAGTTGACAAACAACCCGAATGAGTTATATTAGACCACCTGAGTTAGACCATCTGACTTGAGTTATATTAGATCACCTGAGTTACACCATCTGACCTGAGTTAGACCATTAGACTTAAGTTATATTAGATCTTCTGATTAAAACCATCTGACCGAGTTAGGCCATCTGACATAAAGTAGACCACCTGACTTGAGTGAGACCATCTGACTGAGTTAGACAGGCCATCTAACTTATAGTTAAATTAGATCACTAAATTGAATTAGACAAACTGACTGAGTTATAGTGTTTGAGTTAGACCATCTGACTGAGTTATGCCATCTTGCTTGAGTTATATTAGATCCTCTGCCTGTGTTAGACTATCTGACAGAGTTAGATCATCTGTCTGAGTGAGACAGACTGAGTTAGATCATCTGCTAGGGAGAGTATGTTACTAGAGAGATCAACTGCAATAGAAGGTATCGGCATCATGCTTTAAACCATAAAGTCTCTTAACCCTCGTCAGCGCAGGTTCGAGTCGATTTTGTCTCTTCAGGGGTACAATGTAACCAGGTTCTCTCCTCCACCATTAAAAACTGGCTGCCACTGTATTACTGAAAAGTTGTTGAATTTGGTGTAAAACAACATTTTAAGCAAATAAGCTGTATAAATGTATCTTATTCAGTTATCTTGTTCACATTTCATTTTCCCAGTTTCAATGTCTGCAGATTTAACATTTCTGATACAATTAGCCATATATAGCTACATTGACATCCTTGCCTCCAATACACACCATCTTCATCACTTGTATACTGCTGTTTATCAAAGTTAATACATAGAAGGTTTCTTGAGGACACTTGTGGTAGAAGGTCAAAGGTCAAGAGGTATGTTGTTGATACTTTTAATTACACATGTTCATTTCACTTGTTGCAGAATTGAAAGCAGTGTTGCCCTTGACCAAGCCAATACTACAACAGCACATAAGTAGTGGTTTCCTAATGCCTTCGTTAATTTATAATTGTACTTCCCAAATATTTCAAGTGTTTGCTTGCAAACATTATTCTATACTTGTTTTAGACCTTCAAAACCTTTTAGGTTGGTTATGAAAACAAATTCTGAAATTTCATGCTCTAACAAGACTCAAAACAAAAGGGGGCAGGCGTGGCACTTAAAAGAACCCTCACTGCATTGGCATCAGTCAATAGCACAGGTCAGAACCTGCACTGACCAAAAGTGAGAGACTTCATGGTTCAAAGCACAATTCTCTAACCACTCGGCCTTATGTATATATACATGTATATATATATATGTACTTGTGTCATGATGTTTGTTTATCTGTATGTATTTCATGATATCTGTAGTATCCAATTGAATCCTTATCTAATCTTACGTTTAAGTTTGTTTAAAAAATAACTTCCGCCTTACTATCTGGTACAGTAAATTTCTCAGGCATCTTATGACAACGGTAATCAAAGGGCAACTGCAGATATGTAATAAGGTTATCACCATGGATATCTCAATTTAAAATGCTATCAAGTGGAGTGCTGCAGTTATCTTTCTTGATTAAAGACTGACTGTAGATGGTGCTGACCTATGATCAGGGTTCAAAGGTCAATATCCATATCAACAAACACTGAATGATACCTGAATTAATATTCACCCCTTAAACAAATAGATCAAATTATGTATTGATACAGTGCTCTACCACACAAAAACAATCACATTTCATTTGACCAGTGAATAGGAAATTTTACTTGCCAGCCTGGAATTTTACTTGCCACATGTGTGCACACACACACATGAACACATTTACACACACACGAACAACTGCCTCCTCACTGTGCATTAGCCACGACTCATCACGAGCATTCTTTTAGCCAAAAGCGTTGAAATGCATGCTGGTGTCCGAAGAAGCGGCTGATGTTTCTGTGGAAATCAACAATGAATTTAAAAATACAATTGTAGTGGTCTTTACATTTCCATTAACTTTCAAAGTTGCACATCTTTATTTTCCATTAGACAAACAGTACACACTTTTACAAGAGGTCACTCACATTTGACCCATACTGGTTTTCGTTTGATATCCCAAGCGACCATCATAAAGCGGGAGGAATGATAGATTAAACATGAGATTGCCTTAACACATCAACCCCGGAAAAACAATGGACTCTTCTGTAAATCAATGGCTTAGACCAGTCCAAATGTGTTTTTAGGGGTGAATGAGTTAAGCACCGGTATATGTTTTAATCCATAAGAATATGATATTTCATAAAGTTCCTAATAGCTTTCAACTTTTGCCCAATGAGTACCTACAAATGTATCAAAGTTTTGTAAAGGAACCAGAGGGGCCTCACATGCATCCTTGAACACCTGTTTCGAAATTATTATTTCTACTTACACCACTTACACAAAAACATCACCTACAAACAGTTTTAAAATGTATGTAGGGGGCACAGATAAAACAACACTGAATTCATAATAAAGATTTTGTTATTTTCTCTTTGTGATTTCTTGTTTTGCAGTTCAAGAAGCCCCAATTATTTTGTTCTAAAATAATCTGACAACACATGCTCTGTTTAGAAACAGGAAGATAAAATGCATGTAGTATAAATGTTATGATAAACATGTATAAACATGCCTCCATTATCATATTCACTCTTTTACGCCCCTCCCTTTCATGGCAACGGCTCTGATGTAGTTCAACCTCTGTCAAAACTAAACATATATGGCGATCAAACACCAGGATGAGTGGGCTTAACCCGATTCCAAATGTTTTATTGATGTCAAACAGCAAAATTATATTTATGAAACATATTGATTTACTTTATAGAGAATTAAAGGGGCGAATCCAGGAATCTTGACGTATTTTTTGTTGTTGTTGACAAAATGCAAAATGGGGAGTTCTGGTTCATTCTGAAAAATATTCTAGAGAATACCTCATTGGGCTTCCAATTAATTGGATAATTCTAAAATTAATCTTTGGAGTTTACTCCTGAATCCCCTAGCCATCACCAAATTCTATTTCAATTTCAAATTAAATTAATCTATAAATGAAATACTTTTAAAGATAGAGAGGTCATAATTCAGTGCTTGGAGGCTACTCTAAGGCCAAAATTCTGCAACATTTTAAGTAACTATTTTTTTGTATCAACCTTTATTTGAGAAGAATAATCAGTGTGATTTATTAGCAGATTGTTGCATCTGAAAGTAGAAAAATACGTCTACGTACTTCCAGATATATGCATAAAAACCCAATCCCATTACGAAATGTTGCCTCGTAATTAATCCAGCGCTTGGTATTATACATGTGCAATGATCAGGAAAGGATTCAAACAGAAACACAGCCAAATGCAACCCTTGTATTAGGCGGTATATGTGTAAATTCTTTAATTTTTCTATAAATAGTCGGAAAATTAATAACAATTTTCCCGAAATTTTTGAGTTGCGATCCTCTCAGCGATGATATTCTAGACTTGTCTCTAATGAATTATTGCTTCACAATTTATCAATTTACAAATTATGTGTCTTAGAGAGTGATGCTTGTAATATAACAATGATGATGTCAATCTACAAGTTTTTTATCTGCATCCTAAGGCACAGAGAGGATCGAAAGCACACACATACCCATACCCCCCTAACTTAAAATCTTGCATCCACGGTCCACCTATGCATATTTAAAACTGGGGAAAAAATCAGGTGCTCATTTTCAATGGAGCAAGTGTAACAAATGGGAGTCAGTTTTGAAAAAAACAAATGCACATTTTTTTCTATTTGTAGTAAATCTAGATTTAGATTATGGATAGGGTTAAATTGCGATTTGAAAAAAATATTCAGACTCCATGAAAACAGGTCTAGTTAAAAAAAAAATCAAAGTGCTTTAATGAATGCAGTGCTTTCACTGTTTCATGTCACTCACACACAATTTCCAACCATTGTTATGTGAAACAGATCTGTTGTAAATAGTAAACAAACAAATACACAGGATATACTTGTATATAATTACCTCCTTAGGGATACAGGTGGTTACTAAAGCAGGTTTTACTGTACTGTAACAGAGGCCCTAGGTATAATGATGGGCAGTTATCATGAATGATCTTACAATATAAATGTAAATAATTTGCAGTAAGCCTGGGTTTGAGTGCCACTGTAACCTATGGTAACCTGATTTTGTGAGGAAATTTGCCAAAACATCTGTTGAAGGCCGATGGTCTCTTCCCTAGTGCATTGTACCTGGGTTTTTCTCCACCATAAAAAAAATTAGTCGCCACCATATTACTGAAGATTTATTGAGTTTGGCATCAAGTGCCATTAAAAAATAAAACAATGTTACTGTCAATAATGGCTGTATTTATTTTCTGTAAACAGGAACACTTGACTTAAGAATATGTATCCTTTTTTTGTGTTTTTATGTGTTACAATGATAAGTTGAAATGTAACAAGTTATATCAAATCGTTATCTTAAAAAAAGTTACGTAAACACTTCCTTGTTTTTAAGAGTTTGCTGGTTTGTTTTTTTTGGTCCTGTGTAAAATCTCCTTCAGTTTTTGAGTGATATATCTAACATACCAAATATATGTCACCCTAAGATTTGAAGTATTTCAATTTTACAAAAATCAATATTCGGGATTTCACAAATTACATGCCTTGCTTATCTGTTCATTGACATTTACAAACTATACTTTAAATCTTATCAGGAAATATTTAAGTTGGCTATTGAAAGTAGGTGAAAGCGAAAGTGTGTACCTTTATGTGAGATTATATATATATATATATGCACACACACATTATATATATATATATATATATATATATATATATATATACTTGCACACACACACACACATATATATAAATATATTGTTGCATGAAAAGACTTTCATGGGAGATGTGATCTTGAAAGATCCACTTTACATTCTGCGTTTTTGTATATGAGCATTGTATGTGAGTGTGTGTTTATGTGTATATGTGTTTGTGTGTGTGTATGAGTTTG